>PVKS010006866.1:0-75836 GCA_004027875.1 Aplodontia rufa | reverse complement strand
GCCTGTCACTCAAGGATCCGGAATCTGCCTTGGCAGATGGATGCTCGCTAGGTGACTATGTGAGAGCCCTCGTGACATCTCTGCTTTAGCCTGGTGGCCTGCACAGCTGGGCTGCTCGCCATCTTGCCCGTCATGGGGAGAGTGCTGACCTGGGGCGCAGGAGGCAGGATCCGGAGCCCCAACCCGCCCTGCTGCTCTCATCCAGGTGGACACGTGCTAGGGTTTGGACCTAGTGTCCCCTGAAGGCCCATGTGTTGAAGGTTTGGTCCCAGCTGATGGAGCTATTGGGAAGCGGTCAAACTGTGATCGGTGGGCCCCGTAGAAAAGTCCCAACTCTCCTCCAAGGGGACTGGGACCCCAGCCCTTTCCCATCTCTGCTCCCCCAGATGCTTCCTGCCATGATGTCCAGCCTCACCACGGCCACCAAGCAACCACAGGGCCAAGCGAGCACGGACTGAGACTGCAACCGTAAGTCAAGCAAACCTTTCGTCTTCTTCTGTGAGCTGCTGTGGGTGTTTTGTCGCAGCGATGGAGAGCTGAGTAACGCAGTGCAGCTCTGCAGACTCCAGGTACTCAGCCGTTTGCTCATCCATTCAAGGGCCCTTGGGGGAGTTGGCAGTGTCCCTGCACTGTGAGCTTGCCCTGGAGGCCCCGCACCTTCCATAACGCAGCCTCAAAGCGGGTGGATGGGGGGAGGAGCACAAGGTCTCCACGCTTGCTAAGAAAACCTCTAGAAAGCCATTCACCTGTCCAAGCCCCACTGTTACCCGTCACAGCCTGGGCTTCCTGCCTTCTCCACACCCTAGGAGAGGTCCTCCGCCCAGAGCCCAGCCAGCGTGCGTCCAGGGCTCCTCTCCTGGGGGACATGGGCTGGTGGAGGTGTGACCTGTGCCCTCTCCAGAGCCATCTCTTGTGTCCATTCCCCTGGCCTAAGAGGACCCAGAAACGGACGCATGATTGAGGCAGGGAAGAAGGCCACCAGATTCGCCAAGGCGCTCAGCCCACGAGAGCCTTCTCCTCCGAATACATGGAGGCCCGAACCAGGAGGAGGAAAATATGGGTGTTGACAGCCGTGTTTTCATCAGGGGGAAGCAGACATTAGGAAAGCACATGTTAAAAGTCTTCCGTACCGTCTGGAATGTAAATAGAGTTGAAGGTGAGGCTGTCAGGAGCATGGTAGGAAATGAGCTGGGAAGGCCGGGAACGGAATTTTCCAGATGCTCGGTGCCATCCTGAACTATACGGCCAGTCTCGGGGAGGGAGGTGAGGACGGGGACCAGGAGGGTGCAGGGCGTGGACCTACTGTCTGGCTCATTTGCAGGTGGCTGTCACCCAGATTAGAGGACAGAAATAAACGATTCCACTTCAGGGCGAAGAAGTGGCTGCCTGGGCCTTTGGAGGCTCTCTCACTGCTGACTTCCGGGAGCTTCTAAGAACGCGGACCGAGGCTGGAGCGGTGGCTCGAACCTGCGTCCCTGCACAAGCCAGGCAAGTTACAGCACTTGCCTGGCTTGTGCAGGGACGCGGGTTCAAACCCCAGCACCATGCACACAATGAAGTGTCAGAGCAACGAAAGCCACATGAGAACTAATAAAACTGATCCCCTCCCCCAGAAAGAAAGAAGGAAAGCTCAGATCTGGGTGCAGAGGTTGGCATCGTGACCGTGCAGGTAGGGGAGGGCGCCAGCAGGGAAGGACAGCCCCCACCCCATGGTCAGGGTATAGGGGCAGCGGTGCCTGCCAGCTGGGTCTTTGAGAACAGCTGGGCGCCGGCTCCTGGGTATCCTGGGGCCAGGTCTGAGGTCCACCACCAGTGTCAGGAAGGGACCTGGCCTGGGGCTGAGTCTGTGTCTGCTGTCTCCCCAGCTGGGCCGAAGACCACCTGGGAAATTCCTGGTTGAAGACTTGGCCAGGTCCTGAAGCCCCAGCACAAGTGGTCCCTCTGCGGCAAAGCCTCCCCTTTAGCGACAACCTCAAGAGTCGTTTGCTGCTGGATTAGGCTCCAGCAACTGTTCTGATCCCACCATTTCCAGGATCTACAACCTTCACTGGCTCCCCAGTGCCCCCCAAGTGTCAGCCCAGCCCCACTTGGAGGCTGATCTCCAGGGAGCGCCACCCTCCCGCTGGCCATCCTGGGAGACCACTCGAGAGCGCTTCTTCCTCCAGCCCCTTGCTCAAGCCCATCCCGCATTCGAGGATCAGCTCCGCTGAGAGCTTCCTACTGTCCCTTCCTCTTTTCATGGAAGGGACTCTGTCTCCTGTGAAAGCTCATCTCTCTAGAGCGGCCCTGGAAACACTGTTCTCTGTTTACACACCCAGCCTTGCACCAGGATGGGGCCCGGGGGGAGGGAAGTGAAACAGAGGAGGTGAGACCCTTGGCACTCTGAGCACCATGGGCGTGAGGACACCGCCCAGGAGGGCTCAGCCAGAGGGCGGCAGAGACACGGTGAGGCCCCAGCCCTGTACCTGCCGAGGTGACCTTACCTGGAAAAAGGGTCCTTGCAGACAGAACCAGTGAAGGTGAGTTTGGGCCCTCATAAGAAGAGGGAAATGCGGACAGAGACACCGACGGCAGAGGCAGAGGCTGGGGTGAGGCACCTGCAAACCAGGGGGACGCCCAGGACCGTCACGGCTGCCAGAAGGCAGAAGCCTCCTTCGTAGGAATCTGGGGCAGCCTGAAGGTTCTGTCTTCCGAAGCCACTCTTGGACAGCAGCGTTAGGAAGCCAACCCACGGCAGAGGAAAGGCTGCCGTCCGCCCACAGAGCTCCTGCCCTCCGCCAGGGCCTCTCCTAGGCACTAATTCCCCAGACTTGCTTTGTCTCAGAGGCAGACGGGTGGGCTTCTTATTTTACAAATATCCAGAGAAGGGACGTGAAGTGTCCGCCACAGATAGGAAGAGGAGAAGAGGGATTCGAGCCAGATGCCACCCAGCGGCGGAGAACCCACCCAGGAGCAGGGGACTGGAGGCCCCCATGGTCACCTGTCCCACATTCCTCCTGTGATCCTGCTTCCCACAATGGAACCACCCCGGGATGGACACCCAAGGGCGGCCGGACTGGCCTTCCAAGGTTGAGCCCTGAAGCCTGGGACCTTCTCTGACTGAGCAGGAGTCGCTGCTCAGACAAAACTTCACCCATCTGTTAACAGGCGAGATTGCCTGGGTGCAGACAAAGGAGGCCATTAAATGAAGTCGGAGTCCGAAGAGGGAGGCAGGGAGGCTGGGAGTGGGGAGCCCAGGGGACCATGCTGGCTCCCCAGGGCTCTACTACCACCATGGCAAGAGACACAAGGTGGTCTTCTGTCACCCAAAACACACACCTGCAGGGGCCACAGGGCTGGGAAGCTGACAGCTGTCATCTGAGGGTGTCCCTGGCTCTGGATCCCAGGGGCTGAGACTCCCCGTCCTGAGAGGCCCTACAGGTCCTGCTCTGGGTGCGACGTGGCTTTAGTCCTGTTCAGTCCTCACCAAGTGAGACATCCTCGAATCCCCCAGCCAGCCGGTAAGTGAGCAGGGTTCCCTCGCAGGTGGGGTGCAGTGGGGACTCCCTCTCACCAGAGCAGCCTCCTCTTTTAGGTGGCGCACGGCAGTGTTTCTAAGGAGCTCTGCTTTGGAATGAAAGCCACCATGAGTTCATTTGCCTCTTACAGGCACTGACCCTCAGCTGGAGTCCAGGAGCCCTCCAGAGGGGACTAGGACAGCGGGAGGGGGAGAGGCCACCACCGAGAGTCCCCCGTGCCTGCCCCATCGCAAGCTCCTGCCTTGGGGTAGCTGGGCAGAGGGGGAGGGGGAGCTCTGGCCTCCAG
Source organism: Aplodontia rufa (assembly GCA_004027875.1). Taxonomy (NCBI): domain Eukaryota; kingdom Metazoa; phylum Chordata; class Mammalia; order Rodentia; family Aplodontiidae; genus Aplodontia; species Aplodontia rufa. The sequence continues at coordinate 72,032 of PVKS010006866.1, read as the reverse complement.
GATCTCCTTAGACTCACAACACCCCAAGTTAATGGGGTCAGAAGGGAGGTGACAATCTCAGCCACCCAGCTATCAGGTCTGGGCTGCCCTGGTGCCGAGCTGGGGGCTCTTCCTTGGGTCTGCTGCCTTCAATCTTAATCCTGTGCATTTTATGCCGCAGGAGGCCTCACTTTTGGAGGCCCCGCTTTTGGAGGTCCTCACTTTTGGAGGTCCTTGCTTTTGGAGACCTTGCTTTTGGAGGTCTTCCCTGGCCAGAGGGGCTGACAGCTGCAGGAGGATTGCTGTTGGCAGCCAGCACCGGAAGTGCGTCTGCCCGGCTGTGTAGAATCTGGCACTGTGATTTCTGTGTTTTTGAGCTAGGAAAGTAAAAATGGGGGACATGGAAGATGCCGGCCATTGCTCTGCAGCCAGGGCATCTGGTCATGCGCTCGCTCAGCTCTTGGTGAGGGCTGCTCCCTGCTGTGTCAACAGGGGCCACCTCCCAGTCATGGGTGCCCCACAGAGCAGGAAGTGGGCTTTCTCCCCTCATTCTGATCTCCTGAGGCTCACACTCTGCCAAGACCCAACGCTTGGCTACACGGAAAGAGACCATGCCCGGCAATCCAATGGATCCTACGCTCTGGTGGAAAGATGCCTTATTATACACACTTTTTTTTTTTGCACCAGATATTGAACCCAGGGGCGCTTAACCACTGAGCCCCATCCACAGCCCTTTCTATATTTTATTTGGAGACGGTCTCCCCAGGTTGCTGGGCCTCGCTAAGTTGCTGAGGCTGCCTTTGAACTAGCGATCCTCCTGCCTCAGCCTCCAGATCCTCTGGGATTACTGTTAGATGCATCTTTGTTAGAACTTTTCAGAGGCTTCCAGAACATCAGACACACTTGAAAACTGAACTTTTATTTAAAATAGCTTTTTGTGAAAAGCCAAAAGACTGTCCTCAAGTGAGTAAGAGTCTACTGTGCATCAGGCTTCAAGTGCTTGGGAGTTTTAAATCCTCTGCCACTTCTGTGTGTGTGTGCAGTCCTGGGAAATGAACCCAGGGCTATCCGCTGAGTCCTTTCTATTCTATTTTGAGACAGTGTCAGTTGCCCAGGCTGCCTTCAAACGTGTGATCCTCCTGCCTCAGCCTCCCGAGCTGCTGGGATTGCAGTTGTGTGCCACTGTGCCCGGCCCCCTCCGCGGTTCACAGAGGAAGAAACAGACCAAGGTGTGCAGAGATTAGGAGATTTGCCACGTCACCATAGCTAGAGTTCAGTCCATGCAAAAGGTGACACATTCTGGGACGTCTCCGTGTGCCAGGTATTGTTCTAGGCCCTTGCTTTTCCCATAGCACCCCCTCCCTGGTGAGTTCCTCAGTTGTCAGGTGAGAAGGCTGAGGCTCAGAGTGGCTAAGCCATTTACCCGAGGTCACTCAGCCACTCAATGGCACAGCCAGGATTTGAACTCAGCTGTCTCAGGCTCCAAAGCACACTCTCTTCCCCACCCCTCTGCTGGGAATGATTCTGCACCTGGGACCTTTTATTTAAAACATCTGGACCTCCTAAAGTCCAGTTATGAGAACATCTGGCTGCATGAATGGCTTAGCTGCAAACAGAATCTGAGGGACTGTCACCATGAACGGAGATTCCCAAGGTCCACAAAAGTCAAGCAACTCGTCCAAGGTCAGACAGCTTGCTGTGGGTGGATGGAGACCTAGACTCCGAGGGCAGCCTTCCTCCTGGCCTCATACATGTTCTGCCCTGGTGGGACCCCTCCTGAGCCTGGGGCGCCCAGGCTCGCTGTCACCTCTCAGGTGACAGGGAGCCTGTCACCCCTTTCTGCTCCAGGCCTCTCTGTCCTCCAGGTGCTGAAGGAGGCTGGGTGGCTGGGTTGGCAGCCCGTGACCTTGGCAAGGGACGGGAGTGGTTTTAGCAATCTAAACACACTCCTTCCTCGCGCCAAGACGCCCGAGCCCTGAGTGATTTGTATGCTCTGAGCACATCACCTCCTTTCAGGAGACAGAGAGGCTGCCTGAAAAGTCATTTTTCAGCATTTGACACAAAGTCTCTTTCGCTCTCTAGCGAAGCCAGATAACCATCAACAGCCGAGCCGATTAGAAAAAATATATACTCGGTACCGGGAAGCCAGGAAGCGGGAGGAAGTCAGCCTGTCCGCCTTCACTCACGGGGACGGGGACAGGGGTGTGGCACAGCTCTCCCACTTGGCAGTGCGGGCAAGGGCAGTTTTCCCAGAGATGTCAGTCTCCTGGGAAAATGGCCTGGTCATGGGAGGAGGCACCAGCCTGGGCCTGGTCAGGGGAGGAGGCACCAGCCTGGGCCTGGTCAGGGGAGGAGGCACCAGCCTGGGCCTGGTCAGGGGAGGAGGCACCAGCCTGGGCCTGGTCAGGGGAGGAGGCACCAGCCTGGGCCTGGTCAGGGGAGGAGGCACCAGCCTGGGACTGGGAAGCAGAAACACAGGTGGTCCGGTTCCAGCTCTGTCACTGCCCAGGGTGACCTTGGAGAAGTCATTTCCCCTCTCAGATGGCTACAGTCTGGGGCTGTTCCGTGGCTCAGCCAAGGTCACACATATGGCACATGTCACAGGGTCTGGAAACAGGAAGCCCTCAAGAGTGTCGGCCTTGACATGGGTTGTTTCTGGGAGCACCGACAGGACCCCAAGGAGCCCCAGTAAGCTTTGGCTGTGAGCGCAGACCTCAGGCTCTCTTGCTGATTAAGTAAACACTAGATCACACACTATAAGCCTGGGTCTTACAGAGAGACCTGGCAGGGACTCAGGGGATGCAAGGCCCAGCCTTTCCTCCCCGGCATGAGGCCCAGTGAGTCCTGCAGGTGATGTGGAATCCACCTTGATGGGATGTAGTGAGAACCAAAGCTGTCCACTCCCCATCAAGCCCTGGCATCTTTCTGTTGGATTATGAAACAGCCTCCTCCTTTGCCTCCCTGCCTCTGGCCTCATTCCACTCTGCTCTGCAACAAAACTGAACATGTCTGTCTCAAGTGGTAGAGTCCTGGCCTCCTCATCTGGACCTCCCTCACTCGCCCTCCCCGCCTCCTGGCACAGCCTCTGGCCTCGCCAAGCCGCCTGCAGTTCCCGAAGGCTCTGAGTTCTGCCTCTCGCCCGGAGGCTCTGAACCTGCTGCTGGCTCTGGCCAGTGACCTTCCTTCTCCTTCCCCATCTCACAGGCTGCCACCTCCGCCGAGGCCTTCTCCCTCCCACACCCGAGTCTGCCCGGGTCCCCGCTGGGCTCCGTGGTCCTGCACGCTTCCCCGGAGCCAGCGTCTGTTCACGCGTCTGTCACCCCAGCCGCATCCCAGTGCAGTTTCCAATTTCCAGCTGATACACGAGCTCCAGCCACTCTGTGAACGAGTGAACTCACGGAGCACCTACTGTGTGCTGCTTCCTGCGTTCCGTTTTGCAGGCACAGGGGGAGGAAGCACTCTTGGGCCTGAGGTCAAGAGCTAAGTAGGAGGTGGAGGAGACGGAGGAGGAGACGGAGGGTCAGAGAGCAGAGGTACACAGAGTGGCACTCGCTCCACCCAGGCCCCTCAGAGCCGGGACAGGTGAGGGACGAGCGTGGACAGGCGAGGGACGGGGTCTCTGTCCCAGGGTCAGAAGCCTCCAGAAGGTGGAGCAGGAGCCTGCTCTGACCTCCTTTCTGGCTGACCTCCCTCCAGGGCTCACTACACCCATTCTCACCTAGGTGTGGCACCCAAGCTCCCCGAGTCCCTGCTCTGCTCTGCTGCTGCCCCTGCTAGTACCCTGCACCTAAGGGGCACCTGGGTGCCATGCAGCTTTGTCCCTTTCTAGCTGTGTGGCCTTGAGCCACTTACTTCTGGGGTCTGAAATTGGAGTTCTGCTCCAGTTTGACCAAGCTGACTGGTGTCCCCCCAAATCCATGTACACCTGCAGCATCAGAATGTGCCCTTATCCAGATAAGGTAAGATGAGGATCCCAAGGGTCCTAAGTCCAGCGGAACGGATGGCTTTATAGACAGAGGAGAGAGGGGGACACGGACAACAGAGGCAGGGTTGGGAGGGATACACCCACCAGCCGAGCTATGCCGAGGACGGCCAGCAGCCCCCGGAAGCTGGAAGAGGCCAGTGCTGGGAGGGAGCAAGGTGCGGAAGACCCCTCGAGTTCAGACCTCTGCCCCTGGTCGCTGAGAGAACAAAATCTGTTGCTTTAAGGCACTCTGGCTACGGTGATCCGTCACGGCAGCGAGGAGAAACAGGTGACGTTCACGTCCGGCACCGCAGAGGTTGTGCAGCTTCTACGCTGATGCAAGTGTCTCTGTTCTCCTCCTGCTCTGCACAGTGGAGTCCCCCTGCTGCCACTAAGATGTGGGCTCTCTGCCCTCACACTGCCTCCTCTCATCCTAAATTTGTCCCCTCGCCATCGGAGGACTTAGAAGACAACCCCTGAGGCCATTTCTTCACAAAGTCCCAGAGTCTCGGGTTAAATGGAATCTCAGAGCCCGACTGCTCCAACCGCTGTTTGATTCCTAAACGTCTTCCAAACTAGGGCTCCCCGCCCCCCCACCTGCCCGTGCTCAGGAAAATTCTTTTCCTTTCAGCTTGCTGCACAGCACGCCAAGTCCCCTGTCACGTGTCCCTCCTCACTCTCAAGCCTCCCATGGCTCCCATGTCCCTTGGACTGGATTCCAGACTCTGCGACCAGTGCACAGGGTCCTGCCCACAGCTGTCTCCTGCCCATAGCTTGTCCACCCTGGCCTTCCCACCGTCCCTTGGAGAGGCCAGCTGCTCCCCACAGAGCATCATGCCAAGTGTCCCCTCCTCCCCGGCTGTCCTTGGACACGGCCCTCTGTGCCTGCCGTCTGTTCTTCCGCTGGTCCCTTCTCCGCCTGGGGCCCATGGCTGGGGGACAGGCCTGGGAGGACAGAATTCCGCCCGCCCTGTGCACCTCCATCCCGAGCGCCAGTGACGCTTCCCATTCACAGCCGCTCAGTTCAAACGAGGAAACGGATTGCAGCAAGATGCTTGCGTCCGTGTTCCCGTATCATCTCACAAACGCTTCGGACGGGAGATCATCCCGAGTTTTTGGCAGAAGAAAATAAAAGCTGAAGTCAGAGTATGGGAGCAGCTGGCATGAGTCCAGCCCCAGGAGTCATTGCAAGGGTAGAGCCAAGTCCCAGGCTCCCGATCAGCCCTCTGCACCCTAGGTCCTAAGGGAGCCCTCAGCCCTAGTGCAGGTGCCCGGCTGCACACCAGCGGTGGCCTCTGTGGAGCCAGGGCAGCCACAGGACAGGCTCCTGGGGACAGCTGATGGGGACACTGCGGGGTGCTGACTGTGGCCCAGGTGTGGTTCCAGGGCCTCACAGATGCATAAATTCGCCAAACACTGCCACCAACTCTGTAAAGCAGGTCTTTCCCCAACCATTTTGCAGATGGGGAAACCGAGGCACAGCGAGAGGTCAGCGAACACGCCTGGGCAGGACCAGATGCAGACTCCAGCTCAGGGCACAGACCCTGCCCGCTCTCCACACTGGATGGGGCTGAGCACCCAGGCCGCTGCATCCTATGGTAACACCACCTGGTTGTCCCCACATCGCAGAGGTGGGGAACAGGTCATTAGAGGCAGGGCTGAGGGTTCTCAGCTGGTGAATGACAGAACCTAGGGACCTCTCCCAGCTCCAGCCAAGTGCTGGAAATGGCCAGGCTCTCCTGCCTCCCAAAGCCCAGCTGGGGAGAGACAGGTGAGCGAGTCGGGGTACGGGAAGCCCCCGACCAGCCCAGAGCCTTCCACCTGACCTGCCTTCACCATCCAGCCCGGCTCTGAGAGCTGCCGAGGGAGTGGGAACCTCCACGGCCCTGGGAACAGAAGCCCAGCTGCAGGGAGTTCTGAGCATCACAACACGGCTGGGACAAGACAGAGCCCCGGACGGAATCGGATTCAGCAGGACCTGGGCGGGACTAACGGAGCCCCAGACAGAGTGGGATTCATCAGAACTCGGGGTGGGACCCACGGAGCCCCGACGGAGCCGGGTTCAGCAGGGATTGCAGGGAGGCAGAGGCGAGTGGGGAATACAGCACAAGAGCACCACGGAACCAGATGGGTCCGCTTCCCGCACCAGCCAGGCTGCCACAGACCAGTGTGGCCCAGGCCCTCAGCTCCCGCGCCACCAGCAAGAGCCTCCCTGGGGCCCCACCCAGGGCCTTTGTGGTCACCATCCTATTGCCAGGGACCCCTATCTCAGCCCCACCCACAGCCCTCCTGCAGAATAATCTGCAGCTGCTCCTGGAATCCGGCTCTGCTCCCTGTCCTGTCTTCATGGCCTCTAACCCATCCTTCCTATGGGCACGGGACTCCACAGTTTGTCAGGCAGCTTTTCCACAACCACTGCTTCAAGGGACCCTCAAAATGACCTGACCAGGTGAGTGCCTTTATTCCCATTGGTCACATGTGGCTCAGAGAGGGCAAGTGACTGACCTGAGATCACACAGCTTGAAGATATGAAAGGCAGAACCAGAGTTCTGGGACTTTGCTAAGTCCAGGGCTTTGGTCAGTCTTACAGAAGGCCTGGTACACAGTAGGTGCTTCACACCGAGTGGGTGGATGAAAGGGGCTGCGGCCTCATTTTCCTCCAGAATTTTCTCTCGAGTCCCTGGAGGCAGTGTGTCTGTCTCCGTCCTCCCCAACGTCACATCAGCCCATGGAGATTGGCCCCTAAGCCCCCAGGATCCCCAGAGGATTTGCTGGTTGAATCACAGGCCCTGCTGAGAAGGCCCTGGCCCCGGGAGATGGCGTGATAGCCACCGTGTTCTACAAGCTCAAATCCCCGATAAGCACCGGCCAGTCGGCTGGCTCTGGTGAGATAAGGGAACGCGCCCTCCCTCCCCAGTTCTCGCAGAGCACCCACGCCAAGGGAAAATGACTGACGGGCGCCTGCTCTGCCTGCCCACTGCCCCAGATGGGTGCTTCATCAGCCCCACCTGACAGTCCGTGGGCCCACATTCCAGGGGGAAGGAGGAAAAGAAAATCCCCCTCGGGTCAGGAGGACTGGCCAGGGACTTAGGAATGCGCTGTGCCAGGGCCAGCTGACCACACCCTACACGTCACACACCTGACTCCAAATGCCCCAGGCTGGGGGTGCTTATATCCCAGGTGGGAGCAGAGGCAGGGGGAGACCGGGAGATCTGCCATAGGCTGCGTTCCCAGCCCCACCGTGGGGCAGAAGCTGTGTGCGGGTTTATGGGGCAGGGTGGGGGTGTCCTGGGAAGGCCGCTGGGGGGACGAGGGGACAGGGAGCAGGCTAGTCCCATGGAGCGCTCTGGAGCAGGGCTGAGCCTTTGGAGTGGCTCCACAGCGGTCACCAGGCTCTGTCTCAGGGAGGTGTGACCTCAGGCTAAGTGGCCTTCAAGGGCAACTCCTGGACAGTGGTCAGCTATGACCAGCTCCTGGGGAACCCGCTCTTCTCCCTCCCGGAAGGGCTGTGGGTGGCCGCACTGCCCAGCTCACACCGTTACTAAGAGGGCCGGAGGTGAACCCGGGTCCGGTTCCACTCAGCCTGAATGAAGTCAGGGTCCAGATTTAGTTTTTTGCCCCTTTCAGGGACAGACGCAGAGTCACAGAGACAGAGACTGACGCAGTGAGAGTGAGACCTTGGCTCCAGCCATGGGCAGCTCTGGCTCCGCAGAGGCCCTGCCATGCGGCCTGGGGTCAGCCACTGTCCAGCCTGGGTGTGGGCTTCTTGCGAATGCAGGGTGAACCCAGCCCACAACCCACGGGCTCTGAGCCTGGGATTCTCCGCTCTGCCCCACAGGAGCCCGGGGGCAGTGCTGGCCAGTCTCCACCCACAGGGGTCCCCACCCCCTGCCCTGCAGCAGCAGCTCAGTGGGACCACAGCATCCAGAACTGGGGACCAGCAGGACAGCAGTGTGGGCAACCACAGGATGGCAGTTGATGATTGAGGCTCAGTGCGACCCTGCTGGGTGTGAGTCCTGCAGCAGGTGACCTCCTCCCCTGTGTCCCCTGTAAGTGGGGACCTCCATGACATCACCTTCCCTGGGGGAGCCAGCAGCCCCCCACACCGCCACCACCACGTCACCTAGCAGAGGGTGGCACCATCTCCCCCCCCTCGTGCCTGCAACTTCAGAGAAGTCCCCAGATGTCACCGTCATTAATTTCCTCCTCCGCTTTCTCTCCCTCTGCACACATTTGTATTTTTCTTTGTGAGGCTGATGCAGAAGTCCCTGGTCCCAGCGAGCGCCCGCGCCGTCTCTGTGGTGATCTAATCAAAGGCCGTGTTTTACCAGCACGCAGCAACCCGAAGGCCATACTTCAGGGGCGACTGAATCAGCCAACGTATTTCCAGGATGGAGATCCGAATGCGTGGTACAGCCACGGGTTGAGATCCACCCCTGGGTGGCATTTCACTGTGGGATCTAATGCCAGGGGTGTCTGGGCGATCAGAACAGTTCAACATGACTTTTTCCTCCTTTTTAAAAATTTACTTTTTATTTATTTTTGTTTTTCTAGAGCGAGGGACAGCGAGAGAGAGAAAGTGAGAATTAATTTTATTTATTTTTTCATGTGGCCTTTGTTGCTCTGACACTCCGTTGTGTACATGGTGCCAGGGTTTGAACCGCATCCTTGTGCATGCCAGGCAAGCACCACCGTAACTGCTGAGCCACCCCCAGCCCCTAATTCATTTTTATGTTTCAGAAAAAGTGGAAGTCCCCTCTCAGGCCACCAGCGAGGGGACTTCGGTACTAACGGTACAACGGTAGTTTTGGCTACGTGGCGATTCCCCCGGCCTCCTCTGTGGTCACGGGGACTGCTGGGGCATAGGTGGGTTTTCAGGGCTTCTTTCTGACCTAGAGGGGACCCTGGATTCCCCGCCGAAGCAGGACTATGATTTTTGTTCTTCATTCATTCATTCATTCACAAACTCCGAGCACCCGCTTATTGACAAGAGCCATGCTTGGGGTCAGGGAGCGAGTTAAGTGTTGCTTCTTATTCCATGAATGTTTCCCCCAGTTCCTGTCGAGGGCATTTGGTGGTGGGGTGTTTGTGGGTCATGCAGGTGCAGACCCTCTGTGAGGACAGGGTGAACTCACCAGGAGCTGAATCTGCTGGCATCTGACCCTGGACTTCCTGCCCCAGAACCACGGAAAGTAACGGCCAGCTATCCACCGCCCGGGCTGCGGTGTTTCGAGAGTGACCGGGCTCGTGATGGAGGTTTTGCCCTATGAGGAGCAATGGGTAGCAAGCCAGTGGTGACCAGAGGAGCGCTGGGCACACCGTGGGCACGAGCATGGAAGAAGGTGCAGAGGCCAGGAGAGCGCAGACCCCAGACCCTGCTGGGTGTGGGCAGGCATGGAGGTGAAGCCGGGGGGTCCAGCAGGGGTCACCAGAGGCGGTCAGGTGGAGCAGGAGGGGAGAAGCCTGGGGCTCCGAGGCTGCACGGGACCCTGCGTCAGAGGGACAGAGGAGATGGGCATGCTGCAGGTGACCCGAGAGGAGGGGGGACCCAGGCTGCTGGGCTGACGACCCCATTCCTGACCCTTCTGGGTTCTTGACCTGGGACCAGTCACGTAACTGTGGCTAATGAGAGGCCACGTCCTGGACCTTCAGCCCTCTTCTATAAGCAGAGGAAAGCCACCGAAGTAGCGTGTTTTAAGGACCCTGCCAGCTGCTACTTGCAGAACGGATTCTGGGAAGACAAGGAGTCCAACTGGATGCCCCTGCAGACAAATAGGTGGTGGACTCCGCTGCCACCAGGGGGACAGAGTGACACCATTCCCAGGGATCTCTTGGAGGGGCCTCTGCAGTCCTTAGGAGCACGGAAGGGTCTGGCTTTGAGACCAGTGGTGTCCCCCCACTTCTGTGGCTCTAGGACGGGCAGGGAGGGGGCAGAGGCAGAGCAAGGCCAAGCCAGCATCTATTCCCAATCACTCACTGCTGGGGGACAATCTGCAAGTCCTTCTCCCTCTGTGCCCTGCTCCCAAACCCTTTGCCTCCCCCAAGCCAACCTCGAACGAATCAGCCTCCCAGGTGGAGAATGGGAAGCTATAAGAGGTCACAAGACAGCGAGCGTTGGGGACAGGGAACCGAGGCATGGGAGGACGAGCCTGGAAATGCCTGTTAACATCAACCCCTCTGTCTCTCCACGTCCTTCCAAATCCCCATGCTCTGCTGTTTAGAAAGCGCTCCCCCTGCCACCCGCATTTCACAACAGCTCCTGGGACACCAGGACAGCTTGACGATCTTACTGACGGAGAAACTGAGGCTCCCGGAGGGGAAGGGGGCAGCTCTGCTATAGAAGCTGTCTCAGCACAGTCACATGCTGAGCCCTGGTTCCCTGCCCCACACCCTTAGAGGCACCCTGGACATCTGGATCTATTCTTCAGCCACCCTGTGGGATGGTGCTATTATTGTCCCCATTGTCAGAGGGGGAAACTGAGGCAGGGAGGAGCAAAGCTTCTCTCCTGACGTCAGATGGCTCATCAGGGGCAGAGCTGGGGTTCTGGGCTAGGAGGTGATCACTCAGTGATCCATTTCTAGACACCAGGTCGGAGTGTCCTCAGGATTAGGGAGAGGGCAGTCAGCTGGGGCTGCCCTGTGTCTGTGTCTGGAGGCTGCGCGCCCCTTGACAGAGGCCGGAGCGAGGTCATCAGGAGTTAGGTGCGCACGTGCCCAGGGACCCAGGCAGGGAACTGTCCTGGTTCAGTGCTTCTCCACAACTCTCAGCTCCGAAACCTGGGAAGTGCTCGGGAGCCTGGTCAGGGGCGTGTTTCCTAGGAGGACCCAGCAGCCGCTTCCAAACCCACACTCAGCGAGAGCTGCGTGGCCGCGTCCCGGGCTCCTGGGCTCCTGGGTGGGTGCTATGCCTCTCTGCACCCTGGGCTCCTGGGTGGGTGCTGCCTCCCTGTGCCCTGGGCTCCTGGGTGGGCCGTGGGTCCAGCTGTCGTCCCCATCGGTGACCGCCCCCCTTCCGTCAGGAGGTGCCAGGTTGGTGGGATCACCCCCACTCTGGGGCCACACCAAGGGGTCCTTTCTCAGCCCTGCCACCTGGCACCTCCCCTTGCTCTGCAGCCCTGTCCTTGAGAGGTTACAATCGCAATGTTCACTGGGGCCAAATGTGTTTGAGCTGTCCCACAGATTGTCACGGGGACCCTTCCACATTCCATGACATGGGTCCTCGTAGGAATTCATCTTACAGGGGTGAACATGCATGGGTCACAAGAGGTGTCTGCCTTGGAACTTGAACCCAGGGCCTCACCCCTTCCCTCAGGGAGCTGTGAGGATTTGAGCTGAGCGCAGAGACAGGACACGCTCCAAACAAAGGACAGATGGTGGCCAGCAGGTCCCAAGAGGAGCTGGCCAAGGGAGGGTGCCGGATTGTGGCCACCTATTTCTGCTTCTGAGAACTAGGGGTGGGGACAGCTGGTCCTCCCACCAGGGTGGGGCACCCACAGAAGCTGGGGACAGGGTCCTGATGCCCTGAATCTTCTTATCTCTGGGGCAGCAGGGACACCCTCCCTGCGAGGCAAGAAGCTGCGGGCACCGCAGCCGTCAGCAGGCTGCAGCCCCTGGGTGCTGGGAGCGGGACGTGTGTCTCATTAGAATCTCATTCGAGGAACACAATTAAAGGTTCAGAGGGATTAATTCACGAGGAAAGATTAAAGCAACTGAATCTGTGTAGCTTGGCTTAACCATGACCGAGATTCAGGACCTTGGGGACCAAATATCTGAAGAGAGTGGAGACCCTGGGGAGGTGGCTTGGTCCAGCAGAAGGGACAAAGGGGGAGGGGACCCAAAATGAGGAGGGAGATGAAGCTGGAACACCTCTCAGCTGTCTGTGGTGACCGCTGACAGGGGCTGGGAAACGCCCAGTCGAATGGGCTTGAGGATCTGCCTCTCAGATGGGGAAACTGAGGCACGGCGAGGGAACGCTATCTGCCTGGTCGCACGGCTGGTGAGTACCAGTGGCCACTATCCTAGCACCCTGTGAGCGCCTGGACTGTCGCTCCACAGCCGTCCCCTCCCTTGTCCCTTCCTGGGGGTGGAACACGGATCCCATCCCTGCACGGCAGGGTGTGGTCAGGCGGCTGGTTTTCAGCCCCTGCCGTATTCAGAGCAAGGCAAAGCTTAGTGGCTCAGCCTCCTGCAGGTCTCTGCCCTCTCTGTGAGAGACGTCCTCTCTCTGGGGGACCCTGGTGTGGACACGCTGCCGGGCCAGCTGCACCAACGAAGCCCAGCCCAGCTCAGCGCCCTCCTCCCTCCAGGAATCCACGCTTTTGATCACGATGCCAGCTGCTCCGCAGGTCGTGACGACAGATGCTGCTCCAAGCCTTGCCTGGCCTGGGCTCACCTCTAGATGCCTAAGGCTCCCCCTGTTCTGGAGCATTCTTCAAGGTTCTTCTTGTTCTAGAATATTCTTTTGGCTGCTATATTTCACGTGCACTCCCTTTATTTCCGACAGCAACCTGAGACATCATTTACATTAAAGTTTTGCCAATTCAGACTCAGGTTGGCTCATTGGGAAGGGGAGAGTCCCCCAGTCTTAGAGCCTGCCGGTGCCTCGAGATGGGAGCACGGAAGCCCTGTTATTTCATCTGATCACATGCAACTGACTGTCAGAGCGGGGAGTGTGGTGCAGCAGGGCCCCCGCCTGCGGGCAGCATCCGTCGCCCAAGGGCGCCAGGCAGGCAGGTTCTCAGCCGGCCTGCAGACGGGATCGGGAGTCACCTGGCCTCCTCTCGGGCTTCACGGGGCTCAGCGCTCTGTTAGAAGAAGGCTGTTGCGGAGCCCTGGCTGGGGACGGGGCAGTGAGCAGGGCAGCGCAGCCAGGGATGGTCAGGGAGCCAGAGACGAGGTCACCGGGGTGGGGCGTGCAAGCCAAGTGGGTGACAGGGACAAAGGACTGGTTACTTTTGCCACGAGCCCCTCCAAACAGCAACCATGGCGTCAGACTCTGGGGTAGTCTGGTGGGGGCGTGGGAGGGTGGAAGTTAGGAACAGGTCTAATGCGTCATTCATTCCTCCAACAGGGACGACCAAGGCAGAGTCGAGTCCTGCTTTCATGGCACACATGACCAGTTACCTAATTGTAGCCCCAGGAGCTGCCAGGAGGGGAATGACCAGGTACTGGGACGGCCTGAAAGAGACTGATGGGACTCAGGAAGAGCTGGATCAAGGTGCTCTCACAGGCTGCTTTCTGAAACGGAAGGAAGGCTCTTTCTGGTGGGGAGGGATGCTTAAGGCTTTGCTCCCACAAATAGTGGGTGCCTGTTACTGGGTAAACACCCACAGATCTGAATCTGAGTCCTGCCCTGGAACTTTCTAGCTGGGTAACTTTGGGCAAGTTTCTTAATTTCTTTGAATTTGCCTCCCTCAATTATAACTGGCTCAAGGGTCACAGAATGAACACAGCCCTCTGCCCTGCTCAGTGTCTAAGCAGTGGCCTTGGGATGGGGACCCTCACGAGCACCCAAGTGCAGCCTGGCTCTAAGGATGTGGCCTCTGGGAGCAAAGATGGTGCAGGGCCAGATGTGCACTGGGGAGCTGGGGGGAGGCTCCCTGTCTTCAGATGGCGTCCCCACTGCCTCAAAGACTCCTGGGAACCATGAGGACAGATCCAAGAGGGAAGCAGCGGACATTCTGCCCAGCCGGAGCAGAAGCCCACTCCCCAGGAGCAGGAAGGGGCTGAGACTCAAGGCAGGGTGCAAGCTGGGACTTTGTACCCTGCAGACACACGCTATCCTGTTTGAGCCCCAGCATCTAAACGCACCTATTGCCAGCATCATGCCCAGGGTGTGGGCTGCCCAAGTCGGAAGGTCCTGATCCAAACCAGCCCTGGGTCAGCATGTGAGGTCCTCTACCTAAACGACCCTGTCACATCGACGTCACAGCTGTGATCAGACGAAGCCAAGGGAGGCAGTGACATGTGGGGCAGTGACATGCGTCTCTTTGCAGACAGGCAGAGCTGTGTATAGGATGCGACTCAAAACACCAGGCGGCTGGGCTCCGTGGCTCACGCCTGTAATCCCAGCAGCTTGGGAGGCTGAGGCAGGAGGATCATAGGTTCGAGACTAGCCTCAGCAACTCAGCGAGGCCTTGGCCTCAAAATAAAAAATAAAAAGCATCTAGGGGTGTGGCTCAGTGGTTAAGCACCCCTGGGTTCAATCCCTGGCACGAAACCAACCACCCACCCAACCAGGCAGGTGTTAAGCAGGCCAGGGCACCAGAGCCCACTTAACGGAGGATCCACCTGCATCTGCAGGTGTCAGGCCCTGAGCTGGGCAGAGGGCAGGGGAGCAGACGAGGAAGACGCCGTCCCTTGCAGGAGGGAGCTGGGCCCTGCAGAGGAGGGCAGCAGGCTGGCTCAGGTGCTACTGGGCAGCGCTTCAACAGGGGCTCCTGACTCCTGGTCTCTGCAGCCTCCCCAGTTTCCAGCAGAGCCTAGAAGGCTCCGGAGCAGCCGGACAAGGAGGGGAAACCAAGTCAGCCTCCTCAAGCCTTGCCCTCCCTGTTGGCTTCTGCCGAGCCCTCCTTCTCTCCGGAACCTTCCGCATTTGTGGAGGGAAGCTGATGGCGTGCTGACTCTGGGGCTTGTCATCTTTCAGGGCCTCCGTTTCCCCTCGTGGCCTAAGGACCACACCTCCTGGTAGGGAGCAGGGACAGTGACAGCCGCCCCTGCTCTCAGACACATTTTGTTCCTGGATTGCTTCACTCATACGAGGACTCGGAGATGAACCCTCGTGGGGCTTGCAGGCAAGGGGACCAGGACCTGGTGACGCTGTGCAGCCCACCCGCATCCTGTTGCGTCCTGCGCGTGTTCATCATGTGATACGAGGAGGGGGGAAGAGCGGGGGTCCCAGGCAACAGGGAGCTGGCCTCCTGCCCTTGAGCCGAGCAGTGCTGGTGGCGTCTGAGGGGCTCCCAGGGGCCCTCGGGGCTGCAAGGCAGAGGGGGCTGTGCCCATCAATCCCTGCCCTGGGTGGGGAGGGCCGGCGCCTCCACCCAGCCCCCAAGGCTCCTGTTGGTCCCTTGAAGGCCGGGGGGACCAGGGACATTGCAGTAAGGGACGCACGGTCGTGACAGCAGCTGGAGTGAGCTGGCTTTGTATCAGCGTGAGTACAGAGCAGACATCTCAGCATCTTTATATGAAGGAAGCGGCTACAACACCGGGGCAGCAAAGGGCAGCAGCCCCCTGGGGCGGCTGAGGGTGGGTTCCGCTGGGTGCTGGGGCGACTCTTGGGCTGAGCTCTTGGGTCCACACCTGGAAGCCTGGGGCTGGAGCCAGCCGCCGTGGAGTCCTGAGCTCTGGCATCTCGGCCACCTGCCAGCCTCCCTGACCGAGGGAGTCCCAGCCCTGGGGGACCAGTGGCCGGCTGCCCCCATTTCCATCCCTGGTGCACAGTGGCGTCTGGGGACA
Organism: Aplodontia rufa; assembly: GCA_004027875.1. NCBI lineage: Eukaryota > Metazoa > Chordata > Mammalia > Rodentia > Aplodontiidae > Aplodontia > Aplodontia rufa. The sequence continues at coordinate 56,632 of PVKS010006866.1, read as the reverse complement.
GCTGCGGCCTCTGTTTCTTGCTGAGTCTCCCACACTTCTTAAATCTAGAGGAGCAGTGATTTAATATTAATATTTATTCATGTACTCAATTCTTCCCCTGTTAAATAATTCCTCAGCTGTCGGAGGCTTCTGAAGGCTAATTTAAAACAGGTGTCGTGGTTATCTAACCTCAGCCCTTGATTCTCGCGGAGAAGGGCGCGGGGATGGGCCGCGCCGCTCCGCCTGCTCTGGGGTCCGGAAGGAGTGGGGCTGGGAGGGCTGGGGGGGCACCGGGGAGAAGCAGGGGGCGGCGTTGCTGAGGTGGGGCTGAGCCCTCCCCCGGTGCAGACCAGGCACATGGCGGCAGCCGGGGCTTGCACGGAGCTCAAGAAGTGCCAGGCCCCGGTCCCTGCGTCTTACAGAGGTGCACGCACAGAGTCCGTCACGGGCCGCGAGGGTTCACGGGCTTCACCCTCATTTCCCGGATAAGGAATCGAAGGCACACGGGAATGAGACCCATCCACCAGCACAGGAGAGAAGAGGAGATGGGGATTCGAACCCCGGGAGGCAGACATTTGGCAGAAAGACCTGCCCTAAGTGTCCATTTCCTTGACTGCAAAATAGGGACGGAAAATACAGCTTACTGGGAACAAATGACTGAGAAGACCCAGGTTGGACCTGGCCACATGCATCTCCGGGTGGGCTGACACAGGCCCGTGGTCACTGTGCTCAACACACAGTAGGTCAGCTGACACAGGCCCTTGGTCACTGTGCTCAACACACAGTAGGTCAGCTGGCACAGGGCCGTGGTCACTGTGCTCAACACACAGTAGGTCAGCTGGCACAGGGCCGTGGTCACTGTGTTCAACACACAGTAGGTCAGCTGACACAGGCCTGTGGTCATGGCACTTGGCGTGCAGTAGGTCAACTGGCACACCACTGGTCACGGCACAGGACACACAGTAGGCCAGCAGGGCTGTGGTCATGGTGCTCGACGCACAGTAGGTCTTCCCGGCACCCTTCTCTCTCCTGTCCTGCGGCTCCCCTGACCCCTCTCCTCTTTCCCAACCCTCCCACTTCAAGGTCACTGCCAGCGCAGCTGATTGAAATCTCAGTGCTGCTTCAGTGCTGGCCAGTGACAGCTTGAAAAGCAACAGAAACTTGTCCCATGGTGCTGCCTTCTTGTCCCACTGGCCTGCAGCTCCTGGCATGTGTCAGGGGACTTCTCAACCTTGTCAACTCCTGCTCCCTTAGAGAAACTTCCGGATCTCAGGGCCTCTCCACCCAGCCCCAGGAGGATGGAACCCACTCCCTGCCCCCTGCACGGAGCTCTGGAAGACAGCGGGGCCCGGAATCCTGCTGTTCAAAGCAGCTGCGGCCTCCCCCACCCCAGCTCCCACCCACCTGCCCCTGTGCAGGTCCCTGCTCCGAAGGGACAATTCCTTCCTTGAACAGGGCAAGAGGATGACATCCTTCATCCCGACACCACACGGCCTCACACACACGGATGAGGTGCAGCCACCTTGATAAGCTTGTGAACAGGGACGGGACCCGGCCATGATCAGCGGGGAAAATCATCAGCGAAAGCTTGCAACAGGGCCATGAGCGTGTGCACCAGCGTGCACACGCACACACGCATGCACGTGAGCCCCCGGTCCCCGCCAGCCTCGGTACACGCTCAGCTCCACACGGGTTTCACTGGGAGAGACTCAGCCTTGAGCTCTGGGCCCCCCGTGACCTGGGCTCTGGGAAAGTGTCCGCTCTTGGATTATTTCTGACTCTGGATCCTCCTGGCCACCAGAGTCAATGTCATATTTAGTTTATGGAAGGATTTGTCCCCAGAGTTCCCCTCTAAGTCAGCTTCTTGGATCAAGCCATACGCTTTGCAGAGTGACAGTATCAGAGGACGTAAGAAAGTCCTGGTGACAGCAGGAACGTGGCAGATGGCCAACTCCAGCCCGGGACCAAGCACCCTGCTTCCTCATCTGCTGCACGGACCAGAGACACCACCAACCGCGCACAGCACAGAACAGTCGATCCCACACGTCACTTCCCCTGTGCTGTCCATGCCCTGGGGTCCCTGCTGCTGGTTAAGGGGTCCCAGGTGGCCCCAAAGGCCCTGAGTCCCCAAGTCCCAGTGACTTAGAACCTTCTTGGAGAATTACACTGTACCCAAAATTCCTTTTTCTTTTTTTGTACCAGGGATTAACCACTGAGCCACATCCCCAGCACTTTCTATGCTTCATTTTGAGACAAGGTCTCACTAAGATGCTGAGGCTGGCCTTGAACACTCCATCCTCCTGCCTCAGCCTCCCGAGCAGCTGGGATCACAGGCATTCACCACCACACAGAGCAAAACTCTCTGTTTGGCCCCAGAACTCCTCCGGCCCCCGCAAGGAAGGGAAGGCAAACCATCCAGACCCCACCATGGGGCCCAGAGGGCTGGGAGAAGGCTGGTCGGGGACAAGGACCCTACACATCAGTTACACTCCCACATCCGTGGAAGAAGGGACTCTTGGGAAAGCTGGTTCCGAGGACATCTCCCCCATGCCACCGGGTGCCCTGGAGGCAGCTCATCCTGCAGGTGGGCTCTAAGGCTCAGGAAGGAAAAGCAAGTCACTGTCACGCGCACCTGGGTGGAGCCTGGCGGAGGCCACAGCTCCAACGTCCCTGCACCTCCCTTAAACTCACCAAGACATCACCAGGTGTCCCCAAAGGAAGCCCCAGGTGTCTGCAGGTATGTGGCTGCTGGGGCTGTCCCCCATCTCCCCTCCCAGTTAGTTACCTGCCCAACTGAAGGAGCCCACCTCCTTGACACTACCTTGGAAATCCACCCTGCTCCTTCTTGCTGTGTGTCCATAGTTAAGACTCTTGACCTCTCTGGGCCTCACTCTTACAGGTTCAGAAATCCAGGCTGCCACTGGCCTTCCCTCCTTCAAGCAGCAGGGGACACAATGAGCCCACATCCATCGGAGTGACGGGGGACCGGCCGAGAGCCAGCAGGTCTGCAGGCCTGGAGGCCTGGAGCAGGAGCCTCCCCTCCGGAGGCTGGGAGGGTTCACATTAGCACAATCATTTAATCAGGGTGTGATTAGCAGGCGCGTGCCTGGTTCTCTCGGGTGGAGGGCGCGTGGCGCCCACTCACTGTCCCTTCCTCTGCCTCTTCTGCAGCCCGTTGCGACCCCCTGACGAGGGCCCTCCTGCGAGGAGAACCTGCTAGGACAGAGGAGGCCCCCTGGGTTCTCCCCATCACTGCCACCAACAGGAGGGCCCTGGCAGCTCCGGATGACCCCTCTTGCCCTTACTAACCCAGTCACCTGTCCCTGCTGGGCCCTCCAGCTGCAGCTCTGGTCACGACAGCACCCACTTCCCTGAAAGCTCTGAGGCTCTGACGGTGCTGACCTACTACTCACTGGGCCATTGTCAGTCATGAAATGGCCTCCGCCCACCCCAGCCTCCCGCGGATCAGAGCCAGAAGGGTCTACATTAAGCAGTCCCATCCTTCCCGATGATAATGGGAAATAGAGCCCAGAGAGGGGGAGTGACTTGCCCAAGGCCACACAGCAGACCCAGGGACACAATTCCAGTTTTTGGATTCATCAAGCAGAGAGCTTGGGTGAGCGTCCACAGCCGTTCACGTATTTATCTGCCTAAGGGGAGGCGGGCGGGAAGGGCAGTCCCTGGGCTTTCGAAGCCTGGCTTGGCAATGACTATCTGTGTGACGTTGGACGAGTTACTTGTTGTCTCTGGGCTCCCGTTGCGTCACTGGCAAGATGGAAGTGCCGGGTCCCACTCAGGGGACCATGTGCTAAGAGCGCGCAGAGCGCATCGGGGCCAGAGCCTCACGCTGTGGCGCTCGGCACTGGTCGTATTTGGCTCAGGACGGGCCCCAGAAGCAGACCCTCTGCAAGGACTCCAGAGCCTGTAGGGGACGTGGGGACAATTCCAATTCCAGGAAAAGCTGTCAGGGCACTGGAAGAGCCAGAGGAGCTGTGCTGCCACCTCTGTGGGAAGGCAGGCGGCGCTCAATGCTCCGGGGAAGCTCGGAGCCACTGCTGAAGGTCCTAGAGCTGAATTGTCCCCAAGGAGATGAGGTGACAAGATGAGGTGGCGGGCGGGGAAAGCCTCAGGCAAGGACCTGCAGGAGCTGGCAGCAGAAACCAGTGTTGTGCCAGGAAGCACCAAGGGCAGGGGACCGCGTGGGGACAGCAGCATCTGTTGGCTTCCTGGGCCTTCCGGTCAGTCCCACTCCTTGAGCCTCAACCCCAGACTCCCTCACTTCCCAGCCTCCACCCTGCAGCAGGAAGGATGCCAAGGGAGCAGGAAGGGCTGGGAGTGGAGGTGCGTAAGACACGGCTGCCAGGACTCAGAACGCGGCGAGTGCTAGCTCTGTGGTGACGCAGGGACCAGAGCTGTTTAGAATTAGGATCCCACACCGCTGGCAAGCCACACCCCCCTGGCACTCCTGACTGGCATGGTCCCCAAAAGGGACACGCGGAAAGCGGGTGCACAAGGCCCTGGAGCCATGCGAGGGAGGCATTATCTTTATATTCAGATAAACCCAGACCTGATGCGTCTTTAAGACAGAATACTACACAGCAGTGAAGAGGACGGACGGCTGGTCCACAGCCACACAGCCGGGTCACAACAGCACGGCCTTAAATGAAGGAAGCCAAGGGCGCAAACTAGGGCCGCATTTCCACGCAGCTCAGGAAAGGGCTAACCCCGGGGACAGAGAGCAGATCGGTGGCCACCTGGGTCTCGGTTTTGGGCAGAGGTGATTGCAGAGATGCAGAACCAGGATCTCGGGGACGCTGGGCTTGCTCTGCATCTCGACTGCTGCACAGGCGGTCGCTGCACAGGCGGTCACAGCGCAGCTAACGGGACGATTACCGTGCATGGCTTTTGCAGGTGGGTCATTCCTCCACCTCCGCTGGGAACAAGAAAACGTTTCACTCCCTGACCCCGAGTCCACTGCGGAACAGGAGATGGCATGACTTGCGTGCTGAGGCGCGCACACGCACACGCGTGTGCATATACACACGTGTGTGCACACATGCACCCACACATGTGCACACATGTGCACACACAAGCACACACACACTCGTGCACACACTCACACACGTACACGCATGCACTGGTGCACACAAGCACTCATGCACACACATGTATGCACAGCACACTCATACACAATGCACACATATGCACACAGCGCACGCACATGTGTGCACACACACACACCATCTCCCCCAGAGGAGTCGCCCAATCGGCACAGCACACAGCTTTGGAATTCAGCCAGACCCATGTTCAAGCCTCCACTCTGTCCCTTGAGAGCCAGGGGACGATGGGTGAGTCACTTCACCTCTGTGAGCCTTGACATTCCTGTGGGTACAATACTGTCCCCCGAGTTCACATGCTGAGGCCCCAGCCCCCAGCGTGCTGCCCTGGAGTCAGGGCTGCCGGAGGGAGTGAAGGTTCCGTGACGGCAGCTCAGGTGGGGTCCTCGTCTGGTGGGTGGGTCACCTTATAAGCACCCCCACCCCCTCCATGCGCGCACAGGGAGGCCACGTTTGGTACTAAGTGAGGAAGAACACGACCTTCAGCCTCCACACTTTCAGCCTCTATATCCAGTGGAAAGACAGAATTCAGGTGACGCCACCCAGCCCAGGGTTTCTTCCAGCAGCTGGAGCTGCCGCCAGATAGGGACAGGGTTCTACCGCATCGCTGTGAGGGTAGCTGGAGATGCTAGGTACGTAAGTACCGTGCTCCAGGAGTAGCAGGTGCTTAACAAACTCTAATTAATGCGAGGTATTAAGTAGATACTTCAAGCTAGGGTAACAGCAAACTCAATTTGGTTTAAACAATGCTGACAATTAGCTCACACCAGATGAAGTCCTGAGCTAGGAGAATTCCAGGGCTGATTGATGCAGTCGCCCAGGCCCTCCTCAAGGTTCCAGGTCTTGTCTACCAGGCTTCCCTGCCTTCCTCAGCCTAGAAGCCTCGTTCTCCCTCATGGCTGCAAGGTGGCTGCTCTGGTTCCAGCCATCAACTGCAGACACACCAAGGAAGAAGAGGGACCTGCTTTCCCCCATGTGCCTCTTTAACCTCTCCCAGAAGCTCCTTTGCAACCTACTCTCATGGTTGGAACCATGTCAGGTGCCCAGGCCTTGACCAATTACTGGCAGAGGGGACAGGGTAGCCTTAGACCAGCTGTGACTCAGTCCTGGGGGCTGGCACTGGTACTACCTCCCTAAAGTGGAGAGGCAACCCTTTCTGGCCTGGTCCTTGATTCTCACTGAACCTTAAATAAGGGGGTCTTGAGGACCTACGACTCACCAGAAGCTTGCACTACACATAGATGGAAATCTCCAGACTCAAAGTTGCGCACCAGCCTCCTTTCTTGACCTCCCTCCCCAGCCTCCCTTCCTGTGGTCCCTCCCATGCTCACTCTTTCCCGGCTTTTGTTCTTGCTGTGCCTCTCCTCTGGAATGCCCTCCTCGATTCCTTGCACCTATCCCAGCCTGACCCCTTCAGCCCACCTGTGCCATGAGGCCCTTCCCAAAGGCACCAGCCTACCGTGACCTCCCCCTCTCTGAATGCCCATCCCCACATCTGCAGCCTCAGGCTCAGGGTGCGCGCCCAGTAAAGCAGAATAAGATTTCCCAGCCTCAGCAGAGCCAGCGTGGCTGGGGTGTTCTGGAGTCAGGCTGTCTAGGTTCAAATTCTGGTCCTGACAACTGCCGCTGAACTTTGCTTTCCCCATCTGCAAAATGGGGGTCATAATGGTACCTGTCCCTGAAAGGTTATTGTGAGAATTATGGTTGTTGTTTTTTAAGAGAAAAGGGGGGAGAGAGAGAGAATCAGTTTCATTTATTTTTCCATCGGGCCTTTGTTTCTCCGACACTCAGTTGTGTGTGTGGTGCTGGGGTTTGAACCTGGGTCCCTGCACCAACTGCTGAGCCACCGCTCCAGCCCTGAACTCTGAGTTTTTAAAGAAGAAAGCAGTTGAGTAACGCAAAGTGGGAGATGCCGCACCTGCTGCCTCGGACCGCGCAGGATCGGAGCTCCTGTCTCACGCTCTGTCCCACGAGAGTGTTCTGGAGCCAGCAAGGGAGCATGGTTGGCTGTCAGAGCCACTGCGTCTCGTGTGACCCTAGGTTCTAGAGTTGCTCCCTGGATGGACGCTGGCTCCTGCTGGCAGCACTAAACCCAGCACCCTTGAACCCAGCACCCTCGAACCCAGCACCCTTGAACCCAGCACCCTCGAACCCAGCACCCTTGAACCCAGCACCCTTGAACCCAGCACCCTCGAACCCAGCACCCTCAAACCCAGCACAGGATCTCCCATGGCAGCTTGGGCTCAGCTGGTGCCTGCTGCGTGCTGGGGGCTGTGACAGCCTGGCTCTGAGGCATGTGGCCGCGCCTGTCCCAAGCCCTTGCCGGGGACCCCTCGCTGCGTATCTGGCCTGCCAAGGAGGCCACGCCTCATGCCCTGTGGTCCTCGCAGAGGTGGCTCAGTCCCCCCACCAGCCTGGCCTCCAGCTCCACGCCCCATGGCCCACGCTAGGGCCCGCACTCCAGCACTGGGAACCCGCTCAGGTCCTCGCCCTCTCACCGGCACCGTGTGACCTGGAAATCGCGCTGAGCCTCCAAGCCCACAGCACGCGCCCTGCCTGTCAGTCAGGCTCCCCTAGCTTCCCGCGAGGGCTCCCCGTGCCTCCGGCTGGGGGCTCCTAACGGGGCCACCGTCCTCGCTTGGGATGGCAGTAGCAGAGGGTCCCCCTGCTGCCCTAGGGCAGAACGGCTTTCCTCCAAGTCCCAGGCTGGCTGCGTGACTTGGAGAGAAGAGGGCACCCTGGGCACAGTGGCTGGCACCTCGTCAGCCTAGGCTCTCTGCATCTGTGCCAGGGCCACAGGGAAGTCCCCAGGCACACAAGCACCCTTCCCAGGGCTCTGCCGTCTCCTCCCGCAGCACCCAGCACCCAGCACCCAGCCCCAGGCCAGGCTCCCAGAGCTGAGCAGCCCCTGCCCAGCAGAGCTGACCACAGAGTCCCCTCCTGTCCTAGCTGGGTCCCAAGCCTCTGCCAGGGAGGGTGGAGGGACAGTGACACCGCCCACGAGCAAGTGTCAGCTAGGGGTGCACGGAGCCACCTGGGTGAGCAGAGCCCGACTGAGTGCTGTGCCCTTGTCTGAAACCCCGGAGACGCCCCCGAGCTCAGGGGGGTGACTTCCTGGCCGTCCTCCGTCACCCTCCTGAAGCCACCAGCAGCTGCCCTGCCGCACCAGTGCCTGCCCCGCGGCACCAGCCCAGAGCCTGCGCGTCTTACCGCTGACCTCCACACGGCACAGAGGTGGGCGCAGATCCTGGCTTTGTCATCTGCAGGCTGGGTGACCTCGGGGACATGGCACCTTTTCCCAGTGGCAGCTGCACCACTGGATCTGAGGCGAGATCTCAGGGTCAGTTCCCTCAAGGTGGCAGATTCCTGTCCTCTCCCTCCTCTGCCCCAGGGCCCTAGTGTGAAGGGAAACTGAGGACAAGATGGCGCGGAAGAAGGGGGCACTGGGCACGAAGGAGCAGGGTCTCCTGGCCGGCCCAGCCTGGGGACATCAGGGACTCAGCAGTCCAGCTGAGGGCCCATGGATCTCCCCACAGGGGGACGGCTCCGGAGACTGGTGTCGGGTCTGGGCTGCGAGGAGACTGAGACCCCGAGCTGGGCACTGCTTTAGCCTCACAGCGATTCTTTCTTTCTTAAGAAAGAGGGAGAGAGAGAATCAGTTTTGTTTAGTTTTCATGCGGCTTTCATTGCTCCGACACTTTGTGGACGTGTTGCTGCGGTTTGAACCTGCGTCCTCGTCCTCGTGCGTGCCAGGCAAGCGCCGTGACGGCTGAGCCACCGCTCCAGCCCTCCCGGTGGTTCTTATTCGCGTGACAGGGCCTGTGTCCAGCCCACTGCTGAGCCGTTAAGCTGCCCGGAACCAGACGTAAAAGCCTCCATAGATCACCCGGCCTCCCCTCCCAGGGCAGTTTAAAAGGAGAGGTGACTTGGTGGCGGTGTTTAAGGTTATTAAATGTAAGTTAACGGCCGATGCTCTCCTGCGGTGGTGGGCGGAGTGACGTGGAGGGGGCCCTGGCTGCACGGTGCCCGCCCTTCCCAGGCTCTCCCCGTCCCCACCCGGGCAGCAGGTGGCGCAGCCCAAAGCTCAGGGGGTCACACGGCCCTGGAGGCATCTTGGACTGTGAGGCTGAGCCTGTGGGTCTCTTACCCCCCAACGCCAGCGTTAAAGGAGGGCAGGTGGCCGACAGGACATGGGTGCAGCAGGCTCCACACAAGGACGGGGACCAGGGCTCTGGGAGGGGAGCCGGCCCAGGGTCGACTGACAGCCGTGAGCATTCAGGTTGCCCCCACCTCTGGAGCCTCCAACCCTCACAGCCCCCTTGCTACAGAGGATGGAGACCACGTTCAGAGCGTCCCCTTCTCTGTCCCCCACCCCAGCAGATCAGGATCCGGGAAAGACGGCCATGAGCCCCCTGCTCAGCAGACCCACTGGCCCTGGCAAGAAGGGGCATTGGCAAGGCAGGTAGGGCGCAGAGCCTTCCATGGGGACCGAGGACCGCTGGCCGCAGGTCTTGAGCAAGGCTCCAGCCCGGCTCCCTGAGCTGCCGGTGGGCACAGGGTCCGTCCCCTCTGCCAGGCGTGACCTTCACTTTGCACGTTTATAGCAAGATGCGGATGAGATAAAGCACCAAGTGCCCTTCTGCCACACCTCGAGCACCCTCCATCCAACATGCTCCCTCGGGCCAGTGCCCGCCACCTGGCTGATGTCCCTAGGCTTCCTCTCTCCCTCTCGGCCCCCAGCCGTCAGGCCAGGCTGTGCTCTCTCTGTGAGGGGTTCCTTGGACTGCGTTTGCCCTGTAAGACCTTGGAGCCTCACATCTCAGCAAACTCCATCGAACACCCCGTGGGCTGCTTGTTCTACGGGAAGAAGTTCCTGCTTCCCCAAGAGCCTCCACCCCATAGTCCAGGCCTCCCTGCCTCCCTGCTCCTGGGGGATCTCCCATGGCAAGGATGAGTCCTTGAAATCTCCCTTCCTGGACTTCGGAGGACAGAGGGGCCTCACCTAAGCTGCAGGCTCAGACCTGAGAGCAGACATGGGCTCAGCCCAGCTCTGCTCACTTCTAACCCTGAGCCTCCCAGGTGCCTGATAAACTCGGCTGTCACTGGAAACCACGGCCGCAGCCCGACCCGCGGGCCAGACCGAGCTCCACGCTGTATAGACACCGTTGCACTTCTGCTGGCAGCCCTGCAGCCACCTGTTATTAGCGTCATTTAGACTCAGAGACTGACGGAGTGACTCGCCCAGCGTCACCTGCTGCTGGCTAGGGCCAGGACTGAAGGCCAGGTCAGCAGAGCCCCCACGGCCACCACATCCTGTCCTCTGGACCAAGCTCCCTCAGAGGACAAATTAGGGGAATGGGCAAAGATAAGCACTCATTTTGGGGGGGCAGACCTGATCTCAGGTATTCAGATTCGGGGTTGTGAGAAGGAAGGTTCTGTGCAGTGATTAAGGGGGACAAATGCAGCTTTGAAAAAGGAAACTGAGGACAAACACATGGGGCTCTGTTACGAGCACAGTCACGTCCCCCTGGACTCTTGTGTTGAGCCTCTGCAGTTCCAGGACCTCAGCCTCCACAGCCCCAGGACCTCAGCCTCCACAGCCCCAGGACCTCAGCTTTCACAGCCCTGGGACCTCAGCCTCCATAGCTCCATGACCTCAGCGTCCAGAACTTCAGCCTCCACATCCCCAGGACCTCAGCCTCCACAGCCCCAGGACATCAGATGTGATTATGTTTGGAAACAGGGACTTTACAGAGTCACTAATTCCAAGAAAAGCATCCAGTCTGACAGAAGAGACACCAGGGACGCCTGTGCACAGTGAGGTCCTGGCAAGAAAGTACCTCCGCAAGCCAAGGAGAGGCCCTGGGAGGACCCAGCCTGCAGACACCTTGGCTTCCACTCCCCAGAACGGTGAGGAAACGAGGCGCTGTTGAAGTTGCCTGTCTTGTCCTGGAAGCCCCAGGAAACCAACGCAGCCTCCTACGTCAGGTAGTATCCTTAAGATGCAAAAAGCTCCCGGAAATCAACAAGAAATGGACCACAAATGTAACCGTAGAAGGGGGTAACTCAGAAAGATCCTCACAGAACGGAAACAGAAAGGACTCAGCACTCAGAAGGAGATGTCCAGCTCTCGCAAGGCCAGGAGCATTAGAGGGGCGAGACTCCCCGAAGGCCTGCTGTTGACGACCGCCACACTTGGGGAGCCCATGGGACTAGGGAGGGGCTCTGTGGCACTGCCGGCGGCTCGGCTCGGTATGTTATACCACACGTTTGGAAGGCAGCATCTAATCAAAGAAGGAAGGAAAAAAGGGAAGGAAAGAGAAGACAGCAGAGCAGAAGGAAGAGTGGAAAGATTCGTGCTTTGCAGTCAGTGTGATCAGCTTTCAGTTGCTATAACAAAACACCAGAGGTAATCAAGCTAAAAAGAGGAAAGGTTGGGGCTGGAGCAGTGGCTCGGCGGTTACAGCACTTGCCTGGCATGCACAAGTTCATGAGTTCAAACCCCAGCACCACATACACAACTGTCAGAGCAATGAAGGCCACGTGAAAAACTCAATAAAAATTGATTCTCTCTCTCTCACTGTCCTTCTCTTTCTTTAAAAAAAAAAAAAAGAGGAAAGGTTTGTTTGGGCACACATTTGGTTGGCCCTGCTGCTCTGGGGCCTGTGGTGAGGAAGCACATCAAGGCAGGATCGTGTGGCAACAGTGGCCCTCACCTCATGACCAGAAGCAAAAGAGAGGAGAATGAAGAGTCTGGGGTCCTAGTGACCCCTTCAAGGTCATGCCCCAGGTATTGGACGACCCTGCACCAGGCCCCGCCTTGTAGAGGTCCCACCACCCCCCAGCAGCACCACGCTGGGGAACAACCTCTCAGTACATGTGTCTTTGGGACACTTTCCCAAACCACAGCCGTCCGTCAACCCTGAGTTCAAACTCTAGCTCTGCTACTTGGTCCTAAAACCTTGGGCAAGGACTTGCCTTGCCCGTGCCTCAGTGTCCTCGTCCCTGAAGGCAGCAGAATGAGCCACATGGCACAGGGCACGAGCAGAGCTGTTCTATGGTCACTGTCACCATCACCGCGGCTCTTCACTTCCTTCCGCCCTCTGAACTGGCTTCGCTGGGCGCGGCTCGCGGTCCCTCACTTTCCTATTAACGCATCTCAGGAGCTGGAAACCCTCTTCGTGAGGTGCTGAGCCCGGGTGGCTCTGGCAGTCAGGGGACACCGGTGGACGCTTCTGTGCTGTCCCGGGGCTGAGGGGGACGTTTCCCACCAAAGCCGGCTGCAAACCCGCAGGGGTGGAGAGAGGCAGGGCCGGAGGCTCCTCTGCAGCGGGGAAACCGAGGCCGATGGGCTGCAGTGTCCCTGTGCAGGTGCCGAGGGCAGGGCCACCCCAGCTCTGAGCGTAAGGAGCCCTTGCAGTAGGAGGCAACCGGGGTCCCAGCAGGCCACCCGACCTCCCCGCCCCAGCTCCTCCGCCCTGGCTCCCCCCGGCTCCCCCTTCCAGGTCCTTAGCGTCACAGCGCCCCACCCGCTGGGCCCTGCGGGGACAGCCACTGACCACTGAGCCCTTACGCGGTGCCCCTTGCTCTGCTGGTCCCAACCCTACAGGGAGTGCTTCCGTCCTCCCCGTGCGGCTTAGGACGCTGGGGGCCAGGCCTGGCTGTTAGCAGCCAGCAGAACCAAGCCCGGATGCCGCGCCCAGCCCCTGCCACGTGACCCCAAGCCCCAGGGACTTGGAGCAGTCACCCGGAGTAAAGGGGACCTAACCAACCTCTCCACATCCAAGTCCGGCGTGGCCAACTTCAACTTCCTCCATCCGCTCCCGATACCCGCTCCCAGGTGACAGCACCATGGATCTCAGGGAAATGGGTCCTGGCCTGCATCCTGGCCTCCCACCCTCAGGACCTCCCTTCCACCATGGCTCCTAGAGATGGCTCCCAACTCTGTGTCGTCTGCAGGGCGGGTATAGCCTCATGGACCCGCTGCCTGAGGCCCTAGCAAAGCGGGTGGAGGTTACGGAGAATTTTTTCCACGCCAGGCCCTGAGGCCTCAAGGGTAGGCAGTACGAGGATCTCCTTAGCAGATGGGAAAACTGCGGCTCAGAGAGGTTAAGTGAGCATGCCTGGGGTGCACAGCACGGAGAGGGGAAGCCCCTGGGCCTCTGATCCATGCTTCACCTCACACAGTAAACTCTTAAGAAATATCTGCCCTCTTCCCGCTGCCACGCGGGGGCACTCAGTGTGTTCTGGGAGCACATCTGCCTGGCATCTGCTTCCCTTTCAAGCAAATGCTTTTCAACCCAGTTTCATAGCTTTTCCCTCCTTTAAAACCCCGGCAGGCCTTTCAGCCAGGGGACCACCAAGGGCGTGGACGCATTTGCCCTCCCGTCTCTTCATCGGTGTGTACGTAAGGCTGATGGTGGCCTGGGGACGGACTGGGGAGCTGAGCAAGCACCCGCAGGAGGGAGTGCAGTGGGGTGGGTCAGGCCTGGGCAGGCGCCTGACTTCCTGTGTGGGCGGCGTTGGGTGATGAGGGTGCACACAGAAGCACCTGCTGTATACGGTGGTCCTCAGTCGGTGCCGCTTGTCCCTCCCCGATGTGAGGCCCCGGGAGGCCCCGATGGAGAAGGGGGGCCCTGAGATGGAGCAGCTCATGAACTCAGGTGCAGGCCCCAGAGGCCACGCTCAGCCCCAGAAGCTGCCTGGAGGCCTCAGGCCCAGGGTTGGTTCCCCACAACCCTTTCCTGGTGTCCCTCAAATCGCAGCCACCTCCCATCCGCTGTGGCCCAGCTGATTCCAGGAGCAGACCTGGCGTCCTGGGTCCCCACCCTCGGGGCCTGCTCTGCCCAGCTCTCCTCAGGGTCTGTCCGGTGGCTCCTCTGGGAGGGCACCTGCGTGGGGACTGTGACACCCAGCACAGCAGGACCCTAAGTTCACAAGGGGAGCCCTTGCCTCGGCCCAGGCAGTGGACGCTGCAGCCACGCGCCTGCTCCGAGCGTCCTCACCCGCGCCTCTGGGTCCCCCCGAGCAGGACCCTGGTGCACCCAGCAACCCCGCAGACCCAGCGGCAGCCGAGTCACGCCCTGCGCCTTCCCTAGGCAGCAGCCCCTGCGGGTGGATCAGCACCACACACCAGGTCCCCTCCTGCGAAGGCAGAGCCCACGGATCGGGCTGGGCTCAGACCGCAGGCTGAGACCGCTGCAGGGCGCCTGGCTGCGCTCCCTGGCCCCCGGCTCCTGAAGCTGTCCCAGCCCTGCCCGTCCTGGGGGGCCACCGAGGCGCGAGCGTTTGCCTGGGGGAGAGCGGGACCTCGCCACTGGGATGATGGGAGCGGAGGGGAGGCTGAGAGGAGGCACAGGACCAGTGAAGACGCAGCCCCCGCTGAGTCCTCCAGGGCTCCCAGGTTCCCCGCTCCGCAGCCCAGATGGCACCTGGGCCTGGGGCGTCCTCTGCAGGCAGACCCAGGCTGCGGCCCCACTCACGGATCCTGGAATGAGTCCAAGGCGGACAGCAGGTCCAGGGCGGCGCTGCCCAAGAGACAGGGTCAGCAACCAGGCAGGGCCAGGTGATGAGGCACCGGGCAGAGACCCCTAACTGTGGGGCACCCCTCTCCCACTCTCACCGACATCTTGCGTTTCCCCCGACAGCCCCCACCTCTAGATGCCACGTAATTTTCAGAGCCCCCCTTCTCTGAAGAGCTACATAGCCCTGCTGATCTCCCGCTGTCCCCTCGTCCATACGCTAGCACTCAGCTGGAAGAACATGAGGCTCAGAGAGGGCAAGTGACTTGCCCAGGGTCACACATTAAGTAGCATAAGGTGGGTGGGAGCACAGGGAGGACCCAGTATCGTTGAGGTAGGGGCAGAGGAACACCAGGCATGACCCTGAGCAAGGGCAGGCAGGGAAGTTTCTTGAAATTGCTGCTCCCAGCGCTACCTTGGAGTAGGTGGGCAGACATCTGGGCCTGGGTGGGTGGCAGCACCGGCTCAAATACCCTGTTGGGAGATATTAACAGCCGTCCATCCAATTAGGAGCCCGTAATTAAAATTCGTCTTCCTTCCTACCGCACAGTGCTAAACCACAAACGCTTCATTATACAGCTCTTACCTTGCTGATTTGCACACATGGGAAGAAACACTCTACAGCAACACTAATTAATGCCCAGGCCGCGCAGCGGCTCGGTGGCCGGTTGGTGGCTTCTGCTGCCGTTGAGGGCAGGGCCTGCCTGCCTGGGTCAGGGCACAGTCAGCTGCCAAGGCAGAGCTCAGGCAGAACAGGTTGGTGGAAGGGCGAGGGCAGGGAGGCTGAGGGACTTCAGGCTCCCAGGGTGATGGCGGAGGCACCGAGCTGGCCACGTGGGAAAGCCTCTGGTCTGATGGCGGAGACACGGTTCTCCCTTTGGAGGCCCCAGGCCCACAGGAGGTGCACAGCCTCTGCCTTGGGAAGCCGTCTTAAGGAGAGACAGCTCTGCTCTGAGCACACCCTGCTCCCATGGAGGAGACCTGGGGGTCTCTGGGTCAGATGGGGGAGGCACCCTCTTCCCAAAGACGCATCTATCAAAGAGGTGATTGGAGTAAGTGGAAAAGCAGAGTTTGGGGGTCAGACCGGCTGTGTGACCCTGGGAAAGTGACTTAACCTCTCTTAACCGCAGTTTCCTCATCGGCAGAGCTGGCCCTTAGCATGGCATTAGCGGCTCAGCCCGGGAGGAAGTGGGGCTGGACTGGCCTTGACACGAGACCCAGGCCCGGCGGGAGGAGGGGAGATGGGCGAACCCCCTGACTGGGGGGCCCTGGGCTGGTGCTGCGTGGGGTGCAGAGGAGCAACTCATAGCTGTGGCCCCCTAGCAGCTGCGAGGAAGGCCCTGGGCTGGGGAAGGCCGTCCAAAGCCATTCTGCCCCAGGTCTCCTGAGCGCACCTGTGAAGTCCAGGCCCCAGCCCTGGCCTCCACCTCCTCCCAGCCTCCCTCCAACTGCCTCCTGGCCATTCTGGGTTTCTAGGGCTTCACAGACTCAGAGGAAGAGGCCACAAGGCTGGCAGCTAAAGGAACCTGGAGTTTCTTTACGAAATCTGCTTCCCAACGTTTAAGTTGTGTGGAGTTAAGAGATCCTGAATGCTGCAGACCTCCCTCTGTATCCTCAATACCAGGCCCCTCAGGGCTAAGCAAGGGCGACCTTGGTTGGGGTTGGCCATGGGGCCAGTGGCTCTGGTCTTGTTTTCTGGTAAAAATAGCACTCGGGCTTAGAGTCAGGTGAATTTGGATTGGAATCTCAGCTCTGACGCCCACTTGCTGTGCATCCTTGAGCAGGCTACTTGCCCTCTCTGAATTTGTCTCATCTGCAAAGAGGAGAGGAGCATCAGATGCAGGAAGTGAGAGGGGAGGGAGTGCAGAGTGCTGAGTCCAGCCTGGGCTCCTGCTCCCCTGCCAGCCACCTCCTTAAGGTCATGGTTCCAGGCAGGGCCTGCACCTGGGCCCCGGGAGCACCCATGCACCCAGTCAGAATGGTCAGGCAAAGCCCAGCCACTCCCCCCGCGAGGACGCCCGGCGCCCTCACAGGCTCAGCCCCCCATGGATGACGACTGCGAGGCGCCCGGCCGTGTCACGTCGTGATTATGCATTCACCAGCGCTGCCGTGAACACACGCGACAGCCATCAGTGAGCACCCAAGGTCACGGCGCTGCCCCTGCTGTGTCCCGCACCAGGCCCCTGGGTGCCCTGCTCCAGCCCGACCCTCCCTCAGGGCCCCGAGCCCACCTGCTCTCAGCTTCAGGAGTGTCACGCTGTCCCTGTTACTGGTTGGGGAGGACACCCTGGGCCCTTCCCCTCCCGGGTCTCAGTGGAGTGTCCGGGGTGGGTGGCCAGGCACAGCTGGTTAGAGAGTCCCCGCACACAGGCTGGGTTTTCGTTTCCATGGTGGCCCTGCCATGCGGGCACTGCCGCTGCATTTTACAGATGAAGGAGCAGGCTCTGAGGACCACGGGGCACATTGTCATACTGGTCAGTCCTGTCGCTGGGTGCCGTCCGCTGCCAGCTGACCAGTGTGACTCGAGTCTGGGAGCCTGGGCTGGCGGTCTGATCCCTGGGCTGGGCGGTAACCCGATGCCAGGAGGTGGTGGCCTGAGCCTCAGGACCTGCTGGAGACCTGAGTGAGACCCTGCGTGGCCCCTGCCCCTCACTCTGGCCTCCTGGGGCACAGCCTGCTGTCCCAGCCCTGGCTCCGGCCTCCTGGCCCCCGAGGGAGCCCGCTCAGCCCCTGATCCACTGGAGCCAGGAAAAGGCCTGAAATCAGCGTGGAGACTGGCGGGCCGGCGGGCAGCACCGGGCTTCAGAGAGAGAAAATCACTAAGAGGGTTTGTCCCCAAGAGGGATCTGTCACCAAGAAGGTTCGTTACCAAGAGGGTTCATCACCAAGGGAGATCTGTCACCAAGAGGGTTCCATCTCCAAGAGGGATCTGTCACCAAGAGGGTTCGTCACCAAGAGGGTTCGTAACCAAGAGGGTTCGTCACCAAGAGGGTACGTCACCAAGAAGGTTCGTCACCAAGAGGATTCATCACCAAGAAGGTTCGTCACCAAGAAGGTTCCTGACCAAAAGGGATCTGTCACCAAGAGAGTTCGTCACCAAGAGGGTTCCGCAATCCATCAAGGGAGAGCGCGGCAGGGAGCTGGGCAGACGTGGGTGACCGGGGCTCATGGTCCAGGGAAGGCAGCGGTGGGGTGGTGGGGTCGGGGTGGGGACTGCAGGCTCCAGCTAAAGACATCGAAGTTATGAAAATGCACAGGGAGGACGCAGATGCTCCCGGCTGCCAGCAGCTGGGGCCGCGCAGGTGCTGAGGGTGACAGCCCTGGTCTGGGAGGCGCGGGGCCTGCGGATGGGGGCACTCGCAGCTGAACCACCGTGTGGCGCGGCCCCGTGTGGCTCTGGGAGGAGCTGGGGCTGCGTGGGGCCACCCCATCAGCAGCGGGAAAGAGCCGCACACCCGCAGACCCGGGAAGTGGGAGGGATTTGGAGACGCTTGCCACACCCCGTCCTTGACCTCAAAGCCTCGTCTGTGGAATGGGGACCGGAACCCTTGACCTTGAGACGGAGCAGTTGAAGGAGAGCAGACCTCCGGTCCCTGTGCAGAGGAAGCGCTGGCCCCCGGGGCTGCTGCTTTATTAACAGTGACCGATGGCTGCGGGAGTGACCTGCTCACGCTGAGGAGCCACGCGGCCAGGACTGGGCTCAGCACTGAGTGCGGCCTCAGCTGCCCTCGCCCGCGGCCTCCTCTGGCAAGGACATTGGTGCTGGCCTTCCCTAGCCCGTTAGGGCACGGTGCAGATGATGATGGGGTGGACATCTCCAAGAGGACGAAGCCTCCATCGCTGTTGCTCAGGGTTACGGGGACGTTCAGCATCGCCCTCCAGACCTCCCAGCCACCACGCCCATGCTGAGTCCCCAACGCACAGGGCACTCTCCTTCCAGAGCCCTGGGCTGCTGGGCAGAACCCTCAGGCTCATTCTCCGGGCTCGTCCCTGAGGCAGCTCCGGCTATCACATCACAGCCCCCAGGTGGGAACTGATGGCCCTGGGGAAACTGAGCCTCGCCCTGTGATTCATTCTCTTTCAGTCTCTGCCATGCAAGGTAGCTTTTGCTATTCCTGCTCCAGGGAAACGGAGGCTCAGAAGGGCCCAGGAAGCTGTGCAGGCTCTGCAGCTACTACCTGGCCGCGCAGAGACCGGAGTGTGGGACCCCACCCGGGAAGCAGTGCTGTCCCCCTGGGATCCGAGCAGCAGGACTTGGTGGGATTTGGAATGCGCAGCGAGAAGGGCAGGACCTGCCTGTCCCCAGCGGCACAGAGTCAACGCTGATGACAACCTGTGCCACCCATCCGCTGGGCCCCTGCCAGGCTCTTTCCCAGTGTGACAGCCTTGGAGCATCACCTGAGCCTGCGGAGGTGGGGCTGCTTGTATCGATCGCTAGACCAGCAGCTGAAGCTCAGAGAGGTCAAGCAGCTCACTGCGCTTACACAGCACGCAGAAGACCACGCTTGCACCGAGAGCTGGAGGCTGCTTAGAAGCAAGGGGAGGCTGTGTTCTGTCCTTTCCAATCATCCCTGGCCCAGCGTCACCTCAGCAAGGCCTTCGCCAGCACAGGCTTCCGGATCCCCGAATGTGGCTCTGCTGCTTTCACCCCTAGGACTGCAGTCAGTGCTGGGGCAAAAGTGTTCTGTTCCTGATCTTGGGAGCATCTATAGCCCCTGAAGGTAAGGAGTGCATCATCGAGTTAGGGTCAAGGGTCATGAGGGTCACGGGTCATCCCGCAAACCCTGCACGGTCAGCAAATGTTCACCCCCTCCCCACTCGTGGTGCTTGCACTACCCTCCCCCCCCCCCGTCCCCGGCTTAGTCACATGACCTGCCTTGGCCACCAGAGGGTATGCACAGGTGATGTTGGCCGTTAGGGACCTGTCCCTGGACACTCCAGTTCACAGACCCCTGCCCTCCTATCTCCTCATGAAACTGAAGACAGGGGATCCAGTGGGGGCACTCAAGGGAGCCCCAGGAGATGAGAGAGGTGACAAACAGTCACCCAGGAATACATGCATCGGGTGATGTCTAAGCAAGAACAGTTACACCACTAAGAACTGGGGGATGTTTGTTACGGCATCCAGGGTTAATTCCCTGACTATTGCAAGTGGCCAGTGAAGGCCTCTCTGGGAGGAACTCTTGAACAGAGACTTAATGCAGGGAGAGAAGATCACCACTCGGAGGACATGCAAGAGCCCAGGCCCAACGGTATTCAGTGAGTCACAAGTCCCGTGATTCATGACGATGAAGTCCTGTCCTTCGACACGAGGACCCTGCCCAGGAGGAGCACCCATCTGAGCCTTTGTTGTCCCTGGTGTCAGCTGGGACAGGCACCACTGCTGCTCTCTCCCTGATAGCACCAAGATGGGGAGGTGACATGGCGGGGCACATGAGAGGGCTTTGGGGCCAGCAGACCAGACTCTCCCTGCCCCGAGTGGCCCAGAGCACAGAGCACCTGTGACTGCACCTGCCCAGATCCTGGTGAGGGTGGTGGCTGCCCTGCTGGGCATGCTGGGGGCCGTGCAGCCTGGGGGCTCTGCAAACGCCACTGAGAGCCACCCAGAGTGCAGGGGGAGGGGAGGGCCAGATGCCTTCACACTGCCTGGCTGCGAGCCGGGCGTGACCTACCTGTCCTCACCTAGCCCTGAGCAACTCTCGAGGAGCTCCTGGCCCTACAGCTAAAGCAGAATCGGGGACAGGGATCACAGGGCTAGCACTGAGCCCGCACACGGTGGGAACTCAAACCCGGAAGTGGCCCCAGCCCCCTGACTCCCTTCACACCAACCACGGTGCCAGCGGTTCCGTGCACACGCTCGACCCCCAGCCCCACAAGGGAGCTTGCATCCCCGCTTCTCAGAGGAAGATACAGAGGCTCAGAGTGGCCCAGGCCTCTAAGTGGCAGCCCAGGATTCCACTCAGGGTCCACCTGGTCCCAAAGCCTACATTCCTGTCACTGAATACGTGAAAGTGTCATTATTACCACGATTCAGCTTGAAAGCCCCGTATCTGAAATGCTTGTGACTGACGTGGTTCAGATTTCTGATTTCTCTCAGATTTTTGGAAATTTGCATATATATGTAATGAGACACCTTGGAAGGGGACCCAAGTCTAAATGCTAAATTTATTTATGCTTTATGTGTACCTTAAACACACAGCCTGAAGGTAATTTTACACGGTACACACGCACACACACATGTGTACAATACTATACACATACCTGACGCACTTTTATACCATATGCACATTTTACTCTATGTGTGTGGTGCCTGGGTTGGAACCCAGGGCCATGCCAGGCACGCGCTCTGCCCCTCTACACGCCCAGAGCTCCTTCATACAAGATTTTGATTGATTTTGTGCATTCATGGGATGAGGTTTCAAGGTGTGGGTTTCCCCTCGAGCCGTCCTGCCAGAGCTTGGGGATTTGGGCTTCTCGGATGAGGGCTGTTCTGCTCCTGTCAGCTGAAGAAAGCGTCACTTGTGTTCCGTTCAGAACTCCTTCCCAGGGTGGACAGCCCAATGCCCATTCGACAGAGGAGGCGCCAAGCGGAGCAACGCCGAGCCCAGGTCAGGACGCTGGCAGACAGCGACGTGGAGATAGGGATGCACGGATCCAGGACCCCACCTGCAGGAACCCTGGGAAAGCCACCCAACGTGTCCACCGGCTGCCTGTGCGGCAGAGCTCTGTGGGGACCAAGCCCTCAGCATGCGTGGAGTGAGGGCATCCATGGAGTGGACCAGCCGTGAGGTCCAGCAGGGGAACAGACCTCACCGCAGGCACCCATCCAGGGCTACGGACACAGGAGAGATCACCCCCTAATTATTAGCAACGTGGCTCCGTGACTCAGGAACAGTGCTGATCAGCATGGCCACAGGTCTAAGCCACCCGCCCGCCACGCACCTTCCCTGCCCCTCACCCTGCAGGCTCGGACCCTCCAGCCCTGTGGCCTCCTCATGACCTCGCGACCTCTCTGTGCAACATTCCTGCTGCGGCCACGCAGCCCTGCAGGGCCTGGGTCTCTCGCTGGGCACGGGGGCTCAGGTGCAGGTGAGCGACACACACGCAGCTGGCCCGTGTCCCGGCGAGGTGCACGGCAGGCTGAGGGCAGAACAGGCTGATCTCTGAGCCTCATCCGCGTGCTCAGTCCAAGCGCGGCCGGCTCCTCCAGTGGCCGGAGATGCCACCTTGTCTGAGAGGGGAGGTGCCTGCTGCGCCGACCCCGAACGCCCGCAGCCTGGCTCAGTCCAGGGAAAACCGTCCTCCTCCTCACTCCACACTGCACTTTCTCCACTCCTTATCGATCCCCTGCATCTTCTGAGCAAGGCAGGAAGCCAGCATTTCCTGTCTGTCGCCTGGCGCATGACCCCCACTCCAAGGTCCAGCGTGCCCACCTGTGCAGCCCTGGCACAAGGCGGCAGAGAACCAGACTGACCTGGCCGCCGCTTGGGGCAGCTCAGACGCCAGTGCTGTGTTCGAGTCTAGACTCCAGAGCAAGAGTTCGAATCCCGGCTTTGACAATAACCGACTGGTGACCGAGGGTAAGTTGCTTAACCCCTCTGGGCTTCACGTCCTTGTCTGTAAAATGGGGACGATGAGAGCACCTCTCTCCCAGAGCTGCCGTGGATCTGAACTCGTTAGGTATGCACGGACCGAGAGCAGTCCCCGAGGGAGGGGCGTGAAATACGTCCTAGTCACCAGAGGCTGTTCTGCAGGGGAGTCAGCGGAAGAGCAAATTGGTGACCAAAGGAAACTGTGAATGCTGGAGAGCGGCGCCCTGAGGACAGCCCGCATGTTAGCGCAGGGAGGGACGGGCCGGGGGCAGGGGCGGCTCCGGGGCTTTCCAACTGCATTTAAACCCAGGCCTGGGGGACCTGGAAGGTGCCAGCCGTAGGGAGAGGCTGGTGAGGGGACCAAGCCCAGGGGTGGAAGCTGCTTGCGGGCAGTAGGCAGGAGAGCCGGGATCCCACGCTGCAGAGGTGGCCCCCACCGGGAGGAGAGCAGCAGGACTGATCCCAAGCACAGCGGCAGACCCTGCAGGGATTTACTGCGGGAAGCAATCTGATCTGATTTACATTTTAATAACGGGTCTCTGGGCACCTGGAGGAGGAGCCCAGTGCAGGCGGGCGAGAGGGTGGCAGCAGGGGGACCAGCTGGGTGCAGCCATGGCACAAGCAGATGGTGGCCTGGGCTGGGGGTGACAGGGGCAAGGGAGATGCAGCCAGATTCTGGATGCCTTGGGGAAGGAGCCAGCCGGATGTGGAGCGGGGCCTGGGGGTGGGGAGAGCACATACTTTGCTCTTGTTATCATTTGCAGGAAGTTGTGGGTTTTGCTTCTGACCCTGCCATGAACTAGCTGTGTGACCTTGAGCCCCTCCCTTAACCTCTCTGAGCCACCTTTCCTCCTTCATGAAGCACAGGCAGGGCCATCTGGCCCTGGACAGGGCTTGCTGGGAGAAAGGATTAAGAAAGTGCTGTGGACAGAGCGGGGCCGGGCTGGGTTGGCAAAGGGGGCTGCGGTCCTGGTCCTGCTGCTGCTCCCCTGGAGCTCCCGGTTGCTCTGCAATCTTGGCCAGAAACTGACTCCGGTTTCCTCACCCATCTGACAGGGATGAACTATGAGCAGCCCCCAAAGGCATGGGTGGGACGGCCTGGTCCTTGCCCACCTCCTGGAGGACTAGAGAAAGGGCAGGGGCTAGGGCAGCCTCCGCAGAGGTGGAGAGACCTGTCCAGTCACCTGCCTGGGCAAGAACAGGGCCACCTCCACACTACTCTCTTCACCAGCAGCTTCACCCTGAAGAGGGCGGGGACTGTCCCCAGGATGATGGAAACCTCTCCCGTGTCCTCCTGCTCATCGGCATTGTTAACCTATCCAGTCTCTGTCACTCCTCGTATACCCTTGTCCACACAGGGTCAGAGACGGCAGATGTGCCCAAGGTCACGCAACAGAAGCAAGGTCAGGGCCAAGTCCATGGCTCTGAAAGACAAGCTGGCTTCTGTCCCCCTCCGCCTGCGAGGGTTTGGGCAAGGGAGGAACAGAGCCTGGAAGTGCTCATTAGAAAGAGGGATAGGGAGCAAGAGAGGCCTTCCTGGGTCTGGGTTCTGGTCCTGACAGCGTCACCTGGGAGGAGAAGGCCGGGCATCCCCTGGGCTCACCCGCCCTGCGGCCTGGACCAGTGCCTGGTCCCTTCCCGCCCTTCTGTTTGGACCTCAAAACATCTCTATAGGTGACAGTCCCGCTGCGTGTGGCCTCCCATCCCCGGCAGAGAGAAGGTCACCCCAGGACTCTGTCCTTGCCACTGCCCCTCTGTCCAGGGCCGGTGCCAGCTGGGGCCCAGAGTCTGAGCCCCTCAGGAGCGGGGAGGCTGGGGCGCTCAGAGGCCCGGGGAGAGGCGGGTTTTACGGGGCGTTTTCGCTTGGTTGGCTTCGCCATTAACTTTGAACGCCTTTGTGGGCCTGTAAGCCACCCCGGGGGGGTTCATAGAGAGGACGAATCGAGGAAATTGCTGGCAAAAACAGGGTAATGGTGGCTTTCAGATACCCACACAAGGGTCAGGGAACAAAGGCAAGGGTCCGCCATCCACCGCAAACACAACTCCAGAGAGAACTTTTTTTAAAAAAAGAAACCACACAAATTTCTTTCTGTTTCCCTTCAAAATCCCAAGTGCCCCGCACGGGGAAGGCTGGCAGGATAATGGCCACGGCATTAGCGGCGGTCGTGTCTGAGCGGTCCCATTTGCTTTTTGTGCCTCCCTAAATGCTCCAAATTATCTCCAGCTTTTGGGTATTACTTTTGGAATCAAAAGAGCTATTTTTTTTTAAAGTCAGATAATCCGAGATGCTGGGGAGGGAAGCCTGAGTAACAACCCATCGGGGGGCTCCTACTCTATCATCCTGTTTTGTTCCAACCATGGTCCAACAGATGGGGAAACTGAGGCACACAGAAGGTAAATGTTTCATTCACGGTTGATCAGAAAAGGGATCTCAGCAGGAGTGGCGCTGTGCCCCCTGGCCTGGACACCACCCTTCTCTGTCCAGGTTGCTCTGCGAGGCCAGGCTGGGAGCTGGGGTCCCCAACCCTCACAGGGGGAGGGGCTGTGCTTACTGGAGCCCTCTCCAGTCAGACCAGGTCAACAGGACACCCTGTGCAGTCATCAGGGGTCGGGGGAGAGGACTTAGATGTTTCTAGAAGGTTCTAGACCCAGTCTAGGTGTGGTTAGCATTGCAGAGGCAGAAATGGTGTGGACGGCGGATGGGGGGCAGGAGGGCAGTGCCCAAGCAGGCAGCCTGGGCAGGGATGGAACCCAGCAGACCCCTCCAGGCAGGGTCTGGCTGGACAGGCGTGAGGCTCCGGGGCCCCTGGGCTCTCAGAACAGAGTCACCTTCAGACCCCAGTCCTTCCAACTGAGTTCAGACTCCCTGGCAGCCTGCCCGGTCCTGGGGAGGTCAAGAACAGGGCACGGACTGCCTGTCCTGTCCTCCTTCCTCCGCACACCTCAGGAAGACCCCAGGGTGGGGGGGACACCGTGGAACAGAAAAGGAGACAGCATAAATTCATGTTCCCTTACACCTGTGGGCCGGTCTGTGGATCTGACCTCACCCTCTGGAGCCCCACCCTGTAAACCACAGGTCTGAGGGGGACCACAGTCCCTGCCCTGGGAGGTCCCAGTCTGATGGGGAGACAAACCCCTCCCGGAGGTCCCAGGCTCACTGGGCCAGCATGTACATCAATCAGGCTTAGCCACATCAGCCAAGGGGACTTAGTCCACTCCCACTCGAAGTCGTGGGCTGGGATCTGGACATTGAGCAGGAAAGCGTGGGCTGGACAGCAGCCAGCTAGGAGTTTGGACTTCATAACTGGGCACTGGGAGCCACAGAAAAGTCTAAGCGGGAGGTAGCGGTCAGATTCATAACTGGAGAAGATCAGTGGGCTGCCTGGAGGAGGAGGAGCAAATGGGGCTGAGTGGAGGCAGGAGAAAGGGACAAAGCTGTCCTGCCATCCAGCTAGGAGGCCAGGGGCCCCAAGTGCGTGGCTGTGGGTGGGTGAACAGCTGGAGGCAGGGGAGGGCACCCCAGCCACGCCTGACGGAGGAGCCAGATGATGTCAGCGAGGTCCGCTCCACGCGGCTGCCTGGCTGGGCTCAAGCGCATAGGCGCAGGGTCCTCCTCTCCAGAGGCCCACTGGTCTGCAGGAGTCCTTGAAGCTGGGCAGGGACATCCACTATCACCACACCAAGGTCACGTTCAGGAGTCTCTTCCCCAAGAGGAGACCCAGGGCCAGCCCTGGGAAATCCTGAGAGCCCCCAGATTGGAGGCCAGGCCCTTGGGGTACGCTGGGCCCAGCTGCAGTGCAGCTCAGTCATGAGTGGATGTGGCCAGCATTAGCCCCCGGGCTGTGTCCCCCATCTGGATGGGCACTTGTCCACTGGCCAGCCTCCGACGCAGGCAGCCCAGGGTTTGGGTGGAGCCCTGAACTGACCCATCTGGGAGAAGAGCTAATGAGCCCCTGATTTGCATATATGCAAACAAGGCTCCACTGTGGACAGAGCAATTAGCATTGCCGAATGCCTGGCCAGGCCACCAGGATTGGCCCTGATGCCTGGGGTTTTAACTGTTGGGCTCAGCGCCTGGCTGCTTCTTGGCTGGCTGTGTGGATGAGGAAGACCCAGACTGGGCCCTATGCACCTTTCCAGAGGGCAGGGAGGCACAGGAAGAGAGGCCCGGAGGGCCTGTGGGCCTGGGAGGACTTCCTACAGCTTGTTTTCTTACCTTTATTTTGGCCAGGAGAGGAGCCGTCAGTGCTCAGGGGAGGGTCGGCCTGTGGGCCATCCCAGCTCAATAACGAAAAGGGGACAAGCCAGGGCTTTGAATCAGAGGCCTGAGCCGCAGTCCGGGTTCTACAGCTTGCTGCTGTGTGACAGTGGAAAAGTTAACCAACTTCTCTGGGCCTCAGTGTTCTCATGTGTAAAACAGAAACACTGTGTCCCATCTGGCCTCAGACCCAGGATCTCTAGGTGCTATGGACTGAATGTTTCCCCCAAAGCTCAGGCACTGCGAACTCAGTCCCCAAAGTCACCATGTCAATGGTACTTGGAGGTGGGGCCTGAAGAGGTGATTGGGGTTCCAGGAGTTCGTGAAGGTGGGCCATGATGGCATTGGAGGCTCTATAAGAATGAAAAGAGGGACTGGAGTGGTGGCTCAGCGGTTATGGCGCTTGCCTGGAATGCGCAAGGACACGGGTTCAAACCCCAGGACCACGTACACAGCTAAGTGTCGGAGCAATGAAAGCCACGTGAAAAACTCAATAAAATTGATTCTCTCTCTCCCTCATTGTCCCTCTCTCTTAAACACACACACACACACACACACACACACACACACACACAAAACCCAAAAAAACAGGAAGAGAGACTTGGGCTGGCATAGGCTTTCTCTCACCGAGATGCTGTCCGCCTTGCCCCCACACAGTAGGAGCCCTGGCAGACACCAGGACCATGCCCTTGGATGTCCCAGCCTCCAGAACCCTGAGCCAAATAGACTTCCATTTTTTATAAATAACCCAGCCTCAGGCATTTTGTTACAGCAACCGAAAGCAGATCACAGTGACCATTGAACCACACTGCCTGACAGAGGTCAGTCCCAGCTGGGCAGCAGCACTTTGGAAAAGGTAAACGATGTGTGCAGAGAGGGCGCCAGGGCTCTCTGGGAGGAGAAGGGGGCCCACGGTATCACCCAGGGAGCCCTGCAGAGCTCCGGCACTGAGGGGGGCCTGAGGACCCTGCCTTGCTGCTGATGTGGCCCAGGCAGTGGCCCCAGCGCCCTGGGCACTGACTCTGCCTCTGTCCCTGCTCCTCTGCTCCATAACCACATTATCCCAGCCCCAACTGGAATGTGTCACTAGACGCGGCCTTCCCAGAAGAAGGGAAGAGTGGATTTATTCATGCGAAAAATCTTACAAAGGTTTAAACGGTAGCGTGCGTTTGGTTATTTATGTCACAAATTGCCTTTATTGAAAAGGATAAAAAATACCTGCAATTGGGACCATCCTAGAGAATCCAGGAAATGTGGACTCTGCCCCTGGAGGGACGAGAGCTCACTCACAGAGCACCGGGTCATTTCCAGAAGCACTGTCAGCTCGGAGGGTGGGCAAAAGGGATTTGAGAGTCAACGCCAGGCTGAGCCCCCAGCCGACACATCGTAGGTGCTCAGTAGGTACTGAAGGACACGATCTGAACCCTGCCTCCCACAGACGCTCTCTGCGGCTCTCTCTGTGCCTCAGCTTCTTCTTTTGTAGAAAGAGGAAGGTAATTTCCACTGATGGAGATTGAAGTGAGATAATTCAGGGAGCCAGCTCGTAGTAGGTGCTCAGCCAGCAGGGAGCCAGCTCGTAGTAGGTGCTCAGCTAGCAGGGAGCAGCTCGTAGTAGGTGCTCAGCCAGCAGGGAGTCAGCTCGTAGTAGGTGCTCAGCCAGGAGGGAGTCAGCTCATAGTAGGTGCCCAGCTAGCAGGGAGTCAGCCCGTAGTAGGTGCTCAGTTAACAGCAGAGGTGGCAGCTACTCCGCCAGCACCCTCCACCTGTGTGGAGCCCACCACAGATCCATGTGGCCATTACAGTTCGGGCGTTAGATGTCTCCCAAAGGCCATGCACTAAAGATAAAGGTGGCGGAAACAGGAGGAGGGGCATCGTTGGAGAAAGTAGTGGGGCAGGGGTTGAAGGGTCTGCTTGTCCCAGCCCTCTCTCCGGCACTGTCTGTCTCTTTGCTTCCTGGCCACTGTGAGGGGTCAGCTCTGCTCCAATCTGTCGGGCTACCACACAGGCCCAAAGCCATGGAGCCAGCCAACCACCGCCTGAGACTTCTGCAGCCAGAAATCCCGATGACCTTTCCGCCCTTGAGTTGGTTTCCCTGGGCCACTGTCACAGCAGCAGGAAGTGGAGGCCACCCTCAGGGGTCCCCTCCTCCCTCCAGCTGCTGGTGCTTCCTGGGGTCCCTCGGAGTTGAAGACCCACTTCTGAAGCCTCGTCTAGGGCTCTGCTTGGAAGGGAACACCAGAGCCGTGACCACAGTGGCATTAGGGCCCCTAGCACGGCCGGCCGAGCAGCAGCCCTCTGCCATCCCCCTCCCCGCCCCCGCTCCATTGCTTCTCAGCCCTGGTACGACTGAGATCACAGCAGGACAGGGCTCTGGGAAGAAGAGGGGAGGCCTGTCCTGGGAGGGATTATTCTATTTCCCTGGGTCCTGGAGCCTGAAAGGGGGCTCAGGTGCCCATGGTCTCCCACTCTGCTAATCCCATCAACGAAGGTGTCATTATCTCTGTCCTCAACCCTGCAAAGGATCCTTGCTGGGCCCTGGACACAGAAATGCGTCCCCAAGGCCACCCAGGCTCAGCACTGCCTCTTGCTCTCTGCACACCTGCCTAGGATTGTCTGGTCTAAAATGTGAGGTCAAGATAGCAGCAGCGTGAGGGGCAGGAGCCGGGGGCTGGGCTGCTGGAGATGGAGTAGCTGTGCAGCTTGGAGTCACTTTCTTAACCTTTCTGTGCCTCAGTTTCCACATTTATAAAATTGGGGAAAGAATATAATCTAAAGCATAAATTGTCAGTGTTGATTAAGCATTAATATTTATGAAGTGCTCAGAAGCATGCCCGGTGCACAGAAAGTATTATATAAATATTTGTTAAATAAATATCTGTCTTGCTTACCTTGAAGGGTTGTGGTCGGAGCCTCAGATGATAAATAGATGAAAATCCTCTCCACGTGGTATAAATCCATGCAAATGTATCTCAGTCATGAATTCTCTTAAGTTCTCCACTTCCCACGGTGGCTTCTGTCCGCAGGCCTTGCAGTCCAGCAATGAAGAACAGACTCTGGGGTCTCCTACATCCAGGTGTGGAATACGACACTGCCCTCAACAGTCACAGGCCCTGGCCAGCCACGCCTGGGCACTGGGAGCCAGGGGCAGTTCCAGCAGGAGGCACGGTGTTAGGATTTGTCATTTGAGTTCGACTCCTCAACCAGCAAGTGACGCGCTCCTCAGAGCCTCAGTTTCCCCATCTGTGAAGCAGGTTCCTCCATCATAGGGTGAGCCTCACGGGGAGAGGTACGTGGGGCACCTTGACCAGGGTGTGACCCCAGGAAGCACACAGATTATGTGACTTTCCCCAGCTCCCCAAAAGAAGTCACCTCACTCTCGGAGGGCTTGGGCTTGGGGTCCTCATCTGTAACAACTTACTTAATACACCAGCTCCCTGGGGTGTGTGCAAGAAGGTGGAACCCAGGGCCTGGGGGAGAACAAAAGCTCCCTATAGCCCTTTTCCTCCAGAAAAATCTGTTGATCAACCTAAATCTCAGAGCAGCGGCTAATCTCCCAGGCAAGGCCAGGGAGCTGGGGAGGATTTCTCCGTCGGAGGCTGGGGGCGGGGAGGCAGCCAGCCCCAGCAGCTCAGGGGAGGAGCACCTCCATCCGGATGCCGGGATTTTCAGGACCTGCAGGTAGATCCTGGGGTGCGCAGAGGCAGGCAGAGCATCACCCAGCTCCGCCTCCAAGGCCAAGAGGAGCGGGGAGGTGTTTGTCCAAAGGCAGCCTGCTTTGGCCCTAATGTGTTTGCCTAAATGCTTATGTCTCAGATAAGAGGCCTGGGAGATGAGCAGATAGCACCAGGAGCAATTAACCCTCCCCTGGGAGGCGAGCTGGCGCCTGAGCCAGACCTGGACAAGACCAGACAGGGGGAGAGGGCAGCTGCAGGGAGCAGGAACACAGGGGCGGCCTCTGTGGCAGCTCAGAGGGCTGAGATGATGTCCCACGCTCTTACTCAGGGATTGGGCCAATGAGGCCCCAGAGGGGAGTGCAGCCAGGGCTCTAGGCCCACAGCACCAAGCTCAGCTCCCCAGAAAGCTAAGGGGGACCCAGGAAGAAAGGATGTCCCCTCCCTCTACCCACTGGCTCTCCCTCATCCACGCACTGTTCAACTAGAAGCAGCCAGGGGGCGCTCTCCCAAGGGCTTGCCAGACGTTATCTCCCCCTGCTTTTAGGGGAGAATTCCACACCAGAAAACTTTGTTTTGTGCACAAAATTATTAAAACCAGCATGTGAAATTACCTTCAGGCTACCTGTATAAGGTGCATATGAAACATTATAAATCTCGTGTTTAGATTTGGGTCCCATTCCCAAGGTGCGTCATAATGCATATACAAATCTCCCCAAATTCCGAATCTGGAACACTCCAGATGCCAAACACTTCAGCTGAGGGATGCTCAGCCTGTAGCTGAGCAGCTCCACTGAGCCCCTCCCGGTCAGCACATGATCCCCTGGGGCAATTCCACAAGGGGCAGATTGCAGACCCATTTGTCAGATCCAGAACCTGGGGGCTCAGAGATGTGGAGTGATTTGCCCCAGGCCACACAGCAGTAGTGTGGGGAAGCCGGGGTTCAGACTGGGTCGCTCTGCAAACCCGCTCTCTCCCACCCTATCAGGGGATCAAGAAAGCCTGAGACAGGGATTGGACCAGCAAGGGTTTGCTGGCCAGTAGAGGTGAGATGGGCCTCCCTCCTCTGGGTGCCTCGGGGCAGGCAGGGGTCAGGACAGAGGCCTGGCTTCACCCGGCTTTGGGCTTTGGCGACTGGCTGTCCTGAAGCCAACCCCAGCTTTCCCTCCCCCTCCACTCTCCTCCTTTATGGAGCCGCTAATTTTAGCCAGCCACAAGTCAGCCTGAGCTTTTAAACCCGGACTGATTTATGCTTTTCCTTAATTGCTCCAAAAAAGTGCTCTGCATCTAGAGAGAGAGAGAGGACGACTATAACTCTATTTAGGTGAAAATTTTAATGCCAGATTCACACTGGGTTGGCAACACTTCCATGGCCGCCCCTCCCCCTCCTGCCTGCTCAGCCTCCCTCTGTGCCCCTCAGGCCAGATGCCACCAGGGGAGAAAGCAGAAGAGCCAGGAGCACCACTGGCCACCATGGTGACTTGGGGAGGGACGCCTACAACTCCTGGAGCTCAGAGCTACCCACCTGGGCCCCACCAAGCCAAGAACAGTGCGTGGCCGCAGGCCTGCAGTGACAGGAAAGGGGCTCCATCTCCTTCCCTGACGGCCCAGAGAGGCGACCTGCGGATGGGGCAAGACTGCTCCGTTTCCCAGGGTGGAGGGAGCACACGCGGGGTCATCTCGGTCGTCCCTCTGCTGCAGAGGGCAGCATCCCTGGCTCAACGCTGCTGACCTTTCCACAGGTCTTCGGAGTCCTCTGCTCCACATACACTGACACCCTGCCATTTGCCAAGCTGCTCATTCAGTGGCCGGACTCTCCTGGTCAAGGAGGCAGGCCACAGGGCTGACCGTGAACCCACGGGAAACGACACCATGTTCCAGCGCCAGATCCGCGGAACTATCGCTTTATCCACCATCCGTCTGTTCATCCCAGTGCGGGAGGAACCCATACCCATGCCCAGCACAGCGCTTGGTGCCGGAGTTACAGGAGTTACAAGTCGCAGGAACAAGACCAACAGGGACACAGTCTCGGCACAGTCGCAGAGCAGCCACCGCAGCGAAGAAATGGGGCATTTACTGAGGCCGAGGTGCAGGCAGCAGGCCACCAGGAACGCCCCGCCCCTCGCCCCTCGCCCCACCCACCGGGGCTCGCCCCGCCCCTTAGTGCCTCACCCCGCCCCTCGCCCCTCCTCCTCAGCACAGCCTGGGGCCGCCTCTGGTCCAGGCCCCGCCCACCTCTCGCCGCCTGCCTGCACCCAAGCGCCCACATCTCCCAGCTTCTCCAGCTGGCGAGGGGAGCCCACCCCGGGGCTGGCGTGCACCAGGGTCAGCCAAAGGATGTTCCTCAGTCTTTTAAGAAGCAGAAAACGATATGGTCCAAATTATGTTATATTGTGTGTGATGGATATGGAAAATTACCAGTAATCACCCATGTGAGCCAGACAGCAAGCCCCCTAGTCGCTGTTTGGAAACCTACTGACTCGGGCTCTTATTAGAAAAATCACACTCTACGGGAACTCCTGTTTTAACAAGAAAACTTGAACCTTGGCCCCCTCCCTCCATTCCTCCATATCTACCCCAGGCTGTAAGCAGCAGGGGGGTCTCAGACTCCACTAGGCCTCCCTCTGCAGGTTTCTCCCAAATAAACCTGTGTTACTGCTGAGCTGCCGCTCTCCCCTCTGTCTTTCCTTCATTCATCTCTTTCCTTGCAGTGTGTACGTATGCGTGCTTATTAGCGAATCCCACTACTACGCATATCTATAGCACAGCAAAAAAATCTTGGGGAAAAAAGTGTACAATGCTCCGCGACTTTCTCTTTGCTCTTCCACTGGCCGGAAAGGAGGGCAACGTTCCCGGGAGACAGAGGCAGAAGCACGTGAAGGAGGGAGCCTGGATCCCTGGCCAGCTGCCTGCCAAGACACCTGGAATGGATCCTGTGAGAGGGAAGGAGAGTTCTAGTGTTTGGGCCAGTGAGTTCTGGGGGTCTATTACAGCAGCAAGAGCCACCACAGCTCATAGAATTAAATTTTACAAGGCACCATTTTGCAACCAAATACAGGGATACAATCATCATTTTGATTTTTACAACTACATGTGGCAGTCTCCCACTTATGGGTGAGAAAACAGGCTCAGAGAGGTGAAGTAACTTCCCTGAGGTCACACAGCAGGTAGGTGGTGAGTCAGGATTTGAACCTGACTCCTACAAACATTCTCCTTCATGTGATGGGACAACAGGCTGCTGGCTGGGACAACATCAAGGGAATCAGTGTGGAACAAGAAGGGCTGAATTCTTCATCTACTTTGGGTGCAGGACGGTGTGGCTCCTATTTCTAAGACACAAGGAGAAGAAAATGCAAAAATCTTTTTCTGGTGACCCAGGCAAGGACGAGGGTGGCCCCTGTCTCCAGCTGTGGCTATCTTTATGGTTGGGCTTTTCTCAATCCAGGGGACCTCCTTTTCTCCTGCCAGGAAAAGGAAGGGAGGATGTGGAGACGCTCGGTCCCTCAGGTCTGGCCTGTCCTGGGCAGCCAGGCTGAGGCCGCAGAGCAGAGGGACACTCCAGGCCCCCGTCTCTCTGGGGCAGTCACAGTCCTCAGAGCAAGGGGGCCCTCACGGGGCAGCCAGACATGACAGGCCCTGAAGGCAGGTGGGTGTCAGGAGGCCCCATGGACACACAGGGAAGGGCCCCTGCCTTGCGCAGTCTACAGTCCAGGTCCTTGGGTAGCACTGGTCCTCTGACTTCCTGGCTTTCAGGCAAGGATGTGCGCTGGGATTGAAACTTAGGGGTCCCAACCCCCTCAGTTGGGGGGCTGAAAACCCCTGCACCCAGGGGCTCTGAGAGGCCGAGGGATACAGGAAGCACCTGAGGATTGAGCAAGACAGACTCACAGAATGTTCTGGACAGAGAAAGTGCACATGGCCAGCCGCATGCCCTGGGTGGGACAGAGACACAGCCCCTCCAGATGTGGCCTAATGGCCCTGGGCTTTCCCACCACTTGCTCTGCCTCCCCTTCCCAGGGATGTCCTGGCCCTGGTGCGGACAGTCAGCTGCGGGGAGGAAGGTGAGCACCTGTGGCTTTGGCTAGAGTGGAAAGGGCACCAAGGGACGCCGGTGTCCACCATTCGGGGACCAGGTCAGATGGTGGCACTGCTAATCTGGGCAGGCCCAGGAAGGATGAGAAGTCTCAGTCCCTTCTGTGCTATCACAAAATGCCTCCAACTGCATTTTTTATAATGAAACCTACTGGGTCATGATTCGAGAGGCCAGGAAGGCCAAGATCCAGGGCCAGCAAATGCCAAAGGTCCCCTGGAGACACCATCCCACGGCAGAAGGTGAAGGGCGTGAGTGGGGGCAGAACTGATCCTGGTGTGACACAGCTCCCACCCCCGAGGGTGGCCTCCTCTTAAAGGTCCTGCCTTTTAATTCACACAAGGGCAGTTAAATTTCAGTATGAGGTTTGGAGGGGACAACATTCAACCCAGGGCACCCTCTATGCATAGGGACAAGGTGCCCACTGTCCTAGGCTATCAGAGGGCTGAGACTCCCGGGAAGGCCAGAAGACCCCTCTGCTGACTGGGACTCCTTCCCACCTCTTGCCCCTAGCCTCCTCCCTTGCCCCTGCCTCTTCCTAATGGGACCCCAACTCCTCCATCCAGCGCCCTCTCATGCTCCTTCCTGACCCAGGCCCAGCGGGCTCCTCCCGCCTGGCTCCGAGACTTTATGCCACTAACAAGATTAAAACATATCTCCCTCTCACTTCATCGATTCATAGCCCCGATTTACGGCTGCTTCTCAGCCGCCACAGAAGGGATGAGCAGGCTGCCACCTTAATCTCTGTCGTGTCGTCTCCTCACAGCCAGGGAATAACTGCTAATTAATACCTCTGCCTCCTCCAGGGCCAGCTCAGAGGCCCCCGAGGGCGGGTGTGGAGGCCCCAGGGCAGGCTCCCTGCTACCCGGCCACTCCCCCAGCTCCCTGGTGCTCCAGCCCAGCCCAGGGGCATCCCCTGGTCTGGAGGATGTGGGGGTCCCCACAGTGGGTCAGCAAGTGGACCTCTAACTCAGAAGAGTCACGTGGACCTCAGCTCCTGCACCGGCCACTATGAGGGCTTCCCTGAGACTCGGACTCCTCATCTGCAAAACGGGGAGAGCAAAGGGCCCCTCGTAGAGGCCTGCAGGGATCAAGAGCAGATTCAGAGCGCACCTGACAGCCCCTGGCCTCCTGCTTCCTGGGGCCTTTGCCCTACTGTTCCTGAGCCCGAATGCTCAGGAATAATGTCACTGCAGGTGGTAGATCCCCGGGGGCAGGGCAGGACACCCTAGCCTGGGAAAATAATACTGTGGTCTAGCCTGACCCTCTAGCTTCTCTTCTTCTCCTTGCTCAGCTCAGTGGTGCCTCTTCTGAGAGCCTTCTTGATTTACCTCCATCCAGCCCCTCGCCAAGCACCACCCCCCACAGCAGGCCCACACCCAGAGGCGGGCTAGTTATCCTTTGCCCACTGCTCCCTCCCAGCAGAATCAGCTGATGAGGCCGAAGCTCTTGACCACTGTGCAGGGCCATGTCCCCAGGCACATAGTAGGAGGTCAGCCACGATCTTCCTTACTATCTGCTGACACCAGGACGGTGATAATAAGGTGGGTAGGAATCTCACTTCTCTCCTCCTTCCCAGGAGGAGAAGACACCCTCTCTCCTTTGCGGGAGGAGCCCAGGGAAGCCCGCAGTGCGATGCGGTGCGCTGAATGGCGACTAGGAGTTGGTCCAGGAGATCCCGCTGAACGTAACTAGCGCCAGTTAGAGGGCAGGGCCACTTGGGCCTCATCCCTCAACCTCTCTGAACCGATCCCCTGAGTGGGGCGAGAGGG
This sequence comes from Aplodontia rufa, assembly GCA_004027875.1. Taxonomy (NCBI): domain Eukaryota; kingdom Metazoa; phylum Chordata; class Mammalia; order Rodentia; family Aplodontiidae; genus Aplodontia; species Aplodontia rufa. The sequence goes on along the minus strand of PVKS010006866.1, from coordinate 20,632 downwards.
GTAGGATGTGGGGCACCACACAGGATTGGCATGCGAGAGCCTCCGACCTGTCCACCTGCAGGACGCCTCTTCTGTCCTCTGCACCTGATGCCCCTGACCCTGCTGGAGAGAGAGGGGGCGGAGCCGGCAGGCAGCTGTGCCAGCCGGAGCCAACTCTGGCGCTTTTAATAAAACATAACGAAGCGTGGCTCATAAAATATTTCCTTTAATTCAAGGCTCCCATGAGGGTGGGACAGACCAGGCTGGCCAGCAGTGGAGAGGGCTTTAAGGGGTGTCCAGAGTTTGGACTGGGGCCAGGGAAGCACAAGTCGGGGACTTCACAGCAGACCCCTGGCCTCCAGCCCAGGGCCCTGCGGCCTTCTCAGGGCCTCGTCCCAGCTCAGGAGGAGGCAGGAGACCTGGGACTGCTCACTGGCCCCTCTGGGTCTGTCTACACCTAAGGGCTCTGGAACCCCTGACCCTGATGCCAGAGACCTCCTCCCCAGTGCCCCGCGTGCTCAGTTTGGAATTCCTTTCTTGGAATGACAGAAAGCTTCAGTGCCCAGCATGCAGGAGGCCCTGGGCTCAGTCCCCAGCAGACAGCAAGGCAGAGCTCCTGGCTTGTCCCCTCCACCATCATCTTGACCCACATTGTCGCTTCCTAAAGTGGTCTGGGGGTTCCCAAGTACACAGTTAGGAAACCGTGGGCCAGTCAGATCCTGCCACACCTGCCGCCTTCCCAGGTCCAGCTCCTGCTCCAAGCAGGGGGCTCTCCTCATCCCCAGCAAAGTGGTACCCAGCTCTCCATCCAGACCTTTCCTGCAATCAGGGATGCTTTCTTCACCTGCCCACAGCTCCAGGCCGGGAACACAGAGGGCCCCTCCCTGGCTCCCAATCCCCAGGCGGCTCCTTCTCCTTCCCTGACGTCACCTACTCCAGGAGACCCAGGGTCTCCAGCTGCACCTCAGAGGCGGCTCCAAGTAGCTCTTCTGTCCTGCTGTGTTTCCAGAGCCCAGCACCTCACCTGGAACACGGCAGGTGTCAGATACATGTCTGTCTAATGGATGGATGGACAGACAGATGCTCCAAAGAAGGAACAGATCACAGCACGGTGGCACAACCCTGTAATCCCACAGCTCGGAGGCGGAGGCAGGAGGATCAGGAGTTCAAATCCCATCTCAACATAAAACAACAAAAAGGGCTGGGGCTGGGGCTGGGGCTCCATGGTTAAGTGCCCCTGGGTTCAAAAAATGAAGGAAGGGAAGGGATGAATCTTTTCCTGTCCTTCATTGACTGGGCATGGCTCCACCAGGGGTCCCAGCTCAAGTCCCCAAACGCCTACAGATGCCCACTGTACACCCAGACCCGAGCAGGTGCAGGGCACGAAGACCGGTCCCCATGGGCACCCAGGAAACCCACTGAGCGAATGAAGGATGTCTCGGCTGAGACCTGAATCTTGAAGATGAGGAGCAGATTCAGGCAGAGGGGTGAGTGCCTGCAAAGGCCTCAGGGATCATGGGGTGCAGATAGGCAAGACTTTCTGCACAGGCTTGCCAGTCCCCACGGGGTCCTCGCAGCAGACATCCATCCTCCTCTTATTCCCAGACTCCACGCAGTGCCCTCCTGAGTCCTGCTCTCTGGGGTCCCGGCTGGAGGGGACACTGACTAGAGACCCTCCCCTTGAGGCCCTCGTCCTGGAGCCACCGCCATGAGCCCCGGCTCCTGGTCACCTGCGCACCTTCCAAGCTCAGACTCACCAGCCACACTAAATACAACCACTTCATAAGCCTCTGCCGTCTCCCTTCTGAGGGAAGTGGCGCTGTTTAAGTAAAACCCTTTAAATTTCAAAGAGCTGGGCTCTGTGCTTTCTGCGGGAAGCTTTTAGCAGCGTGCAGGAAAGAAATAGTAATAATAACAGGCCAAAGACAGCAGATCAGAGTGAGGTCCACCCAGTGACAGCTGCAACGGGAGGGGCCAGGCTGGTGGCCTTCCCCAGCAGGGCCAGCCCCACTCCGGAGAGCCACATAGGGTCAGGGTGGGAGGTCACAAAAGGTCAAGCTGGAAGGGGTGACTGGTGGAGAAGCAAGAGGGCAAAGGGCATAGAACACAGGTCAAATGGCTTCAAAATGGCATGGCCACTATCTAGCTGTGCCGCCCTGAGCAAGTGGCTTAACCTCTCTGGGCTGCAGTGTCTTCTGCAAAATGGAGTACTAGAAGCATATACCTCCTGGGGGTTGAGGAGGGGTAATGAACAGGCAGGAGCTGGCACAGGTGGGAGTTTTTCCAGTGGGAGAGGAGGGCCTCTGGATTCCCGGGGTGCGGCCGGCAGGGTCCAGGCTGTGCATATGCCCCTGCAGCAAAGTTACGCCATCTGCTTCTGTGTCACGTTCTGCCTCACGTCCTTCACTCCTGCCTCCAGGGTCCCCCAGGTGCCCCGGGGCCCTTCCTGTCTATGAGCTGTGGCCCCTGCAGCTGTCTCCTCCTAGAGCCCCTCCAGTCCCTTCTTCGCTTGGCAAACTCCTATGCATCCTTCAAGACCCATCATGTGGCACCCTTTCTAGCGATCTGCAGCGCTCTCCCAATACTTCAGTCGGATTAGTTAGTTATTCCCTAGTCCGCATCTCCCAGGGCGTGGTAGCTCTTTCACTCTTGGAATTTCCAACACTACGCTCTTATTTTTCTGCTCACAGTCTCATGCCCCCGTGAGACTGCGAGCACCCGGAGGTCAGGCACTGGGCCACCTTTATCTCTGCAGCAGGTGCTCAGCGAGTGGCCACCATCACACTGAGAGGAGGCTGTGTTTGTGCTCAAGGGGGCCCATGGCTATTGGGGCGTCCCTTGTCACTATGAGAGCTGCTGTTTGCAAGAGCTCAGAGGCAGGAGTGCCAGGGTGGTACAGAAATCAATCCTAAAGGGAACACTCAGGACGTCTACAGGACCCTCCCTCCAAATCACACTGCCCACCAGAGAACCTGTCCCTCTATTCCACGGCCCCAAGGCCCAGAGCAGGGGCAGGCGGGGCTGCACGGTGCGTCATCGTGGTTGTTCAAACCAGGCCCCAGACACGTGGCTCCAAAGCAGCGACCCTTCCCACCTAGCTGGTCTTTTGCAGGGGCCCACGGCTGCTGCTGGGAGGATTAGGGAACCCTTAAAAGTCCAGTCACGTGTTCTTCTAATATGAGCTGAGCGAAGGATCCAGAATCCGTGCAACAAACCCACACCTCATCCCTTTGCAAAACGGGAATCAGAAAAGGAATCAATTTGAACTCGACTTTCAGGAAGTGATCATCAGATGACAGGAGGGGTGTGCAGCTCTGCAAAGGCCGTGAGGGGACAACAGGGCCCTGTGGTGTGCCCAGGCAGCGCTCACCAACCACACTCCTGCCACCTGGGGAAACGGCGCTCGCAGGTGACCTCAGCTGCCCTGTGACCTGGCACCTTCCCAAGCACAGCGGCACAGTGGCACCGGGATGGGGAACCAGCCGCCCAGACGGAGGGTGGACCCTTGCAGGACACTGAAAGTGAGCCCTCATCAAAGTCAATTGAGCATCAGGGGACGGAAAACGTCACCTCGCCAGCTTGGTCACAGAAAGCCCAGGCAGCTGTGGGTGGCTTTTCCCCAAGGAAGGCAGATCCCCACCGCAGCCCAAAAGGCCACAGCCACTGGGCTGTAGGAAGGGCCAGGCCTGACCCACACTGAGGCAGGGCTGGTGGCGTGGACAGAATGGCCCGCTGGTGAGGAGCAGGGCGCTTCAGAGAATGAGCCAGGGAAGAAATTGGCACTGGTATTTGTCAGGGCAATTTCAGCAGGCACACCGAATGTCTAAGCGTCTCATGAATTTCAACCGGCAAAATTAGTCCTCATCAAAGTCAATTTGAACCATCAGGTGGATGGAAAAACGGGCCAGACAAGGGAAAATTAAGGGTCAAGACAAGAGCTGACTCTGTCAACTCAGATGCTGGAAGCCCAGGGAGCTGTTGGGGGACATTTTCCCAAGGAATATTTACACCCATTTAGAAGCCAGCTACTCCTTGGACTCGAGCTACTCCTCACTGAGAAGATGGCTCTAGACATGGTGATGGATAAAGATCCAGTGGTCCCAGGTGCTAACACACTCAGTCTCCTCCCTTCTTCCCACCAGCAAGGGGGGAAGCAGCCTCTCCTAGGAGTAGCTGGAGGCTGGAGAGTACCTGCGTTTCCACCCAGAAGGCGTGAGCTTGCAGCCCATTTGTGACTGATGTGGGTCTGGCTGCACATGGTTGGAGCCAGTGGGGACGGGAGGAGAGATGACCTAAATGGATCTAAGGAGAAAGAACATCTCCGTGGGAAATAAGGTGGAAAATAGGCTGGGGAATGACGAATCAGAGTGTCCTGGGGTGAAGTCATCCATCAATGAGCTGAGCTCCAGCCAATGTCACATGTCATCATTACAACGGCTCTGTCAGCAACGCAGCACAACCCTCCCTCATAAATGGGGAAACTGAGGGACTGGGCTGGGGTCCCTGCCACTTGTGCTGGGGTGGCCTCAGCTCACTAGCCCCTCGGCAGCTGCTGTGTGTTGTTGGTCAATCTGTGTGGACTTCCAGTGGACATTGATCAGGGGGTGGCACCAGTAAGTGACACACAGGCGCCATAAACTGGGCACATTGTCCCCAAGAGCCGACTGTGCCTCTACTCAGGGCCACCATGCTGTCCGGCAGTCCTCTCCCAGCCACTCCACCAGGCTACAGACAGCATCTTCTCCCAAGGGGACACCCACCCTTTCCTGCTGGAACCTGACTGCTGTGGTTCCCAAGTCATGGAACTGACCAAGGGAGCGAGGAGACCCAAGTCGCGCTCTGCCCGCCTGCGAGGCGCCCGTCCCTCCCTTGGAGCTGAGGTGGTTCCTAACCACAGCCGCTCTCCACCACCTTCCCAGACTGGCAGAATCCATGCGGCACCTGCTCTGCTTTGTGCCTAACGCTTTTCTTTAACTTGATTCATTATTTGCTCAAATAAAGTCGCTTTTTCTTTTTTAAAGAAAGAGAATTTAAATCTCTGCCCCAAATGGCTAACCACCATCCCTTGCCTTAAACAGCGGGCGACTGCAAAGATGATCACCACACAAACAGAACCTGGTAGGGACAGTCCTGCTTTCCCTGCCTCAGAGAAGGCGCGGCCCAGATCTATCATCTTTTGGTTGGAAAGGGGGACCAGCGAGTGACCGGTGACCAAGGGACACTAAAGACATAGTGGCATGTGCCTGAGGCTTTTTCCTGGGCACTAGGAGAATCTGAAAAAGAAAGAGGATGCGACTGTCCCTCTGGGGGGGTCTCCTGGTGTTTTGTGCCAATGGATGCGCCCCACCACCACAGGAAATGCCCCCCCACCACAGGAAATGCCCCACCGCCACAGGAAATGCCCCCACCACAAGAAATGCCCCCACCACAGGAAATGCCCTTGAAACACGAGATCAGTGGAAGTTTCTGCAGAGGAGATGTCCCTCCTGCCCCATCCAGTGCCACAGCCACAGGCGGCTGCCCAGAGCTTGGAGAGTGGGTGCGGTGACCGAAGACCTGGATTTTGTCATATTCCATTACCTGGAAGCTGAGATGTTTTGTTTAGTTTTAACTAAATGTTAGTAGTCACACGTGGCCACGTATTGAACAGTTACAGCCCTGAGCTTTCCCAAGTCATTTGCCTCTGGTTTCTAGAAGCCAGCGCAGGGCCTGGCCCCAGGAAACATGCGCTGAATATTTGTTGCACAAATGAATGAGCAGGAAAAGGAGAGGGAGGGAGGGGGTTCTGGCCTGCGTCCCCAAACAAGAAGCCGCTCTCCGCAACCCAACGTCCTGTGTCCGGGGGACCACCCACCTCCGGGAGGTTCCTTTCCTCCCACCCCTCGGGCTCAAGCTCCCCAGCCGGGCGACAGGCCCCGTCCACCCCACTTGCCCTGCAAGCTGAGCTCTGACCCACTTTCCTACTACAGCAGTGAACAAAGAAGTCTTTGTGATGTGGCTGCCTCTGCTGCCCCCAACTCACTCCTTCTGCCCCTGCCTGGGACATTAGGTGCCTGCTGACAATTAGCAACTCATCACCTGCTTCCCCGTGGCCAGGCACCTGCCTCTGGCTATTGTGTGGCCTGAATTCCCACTTGACAAACCCCAGCGCTGGCCAGGCTGCAGCAGCTGCCCTCTCGGGCCGCCCAGCCCCACTTCCCCCGTGTCCAGCCCAAGGGCAGGCAGGCGGCAGGGCAGCTCTGATGGATGCCTTCCTTGGGGGGCTTTCAGGCACGGGGAGAAGAGCTGGTGCCAGGCAGATAATGCAAGCACCCATGATTGGCGACAAACGAGTCCATCAGAGCAGCCCCTGCGCCTCTGCAGAGAGAAACAAGAGGGCACAGGGAACCCCCTGGCACAGGAACAAAAGACCCAACGGCTCAGCTGCCTCCCCCAGAGACTCCAGGCTGCTCCGGTGATTTACGAGGCTAGGGGTGCTGCCAAGTCCCCCCCCACTCCAGACCTAGTGCTCCCTCAAGCCAGGTTCTTGTGGGGGAGTCCTCCTGGCAGGGGCCCCAAGATTTTTGGGGAGAAGAGCTGTCCCTATCCTGCTCTGTGCACACTGAAGGAGAAGAAATTTCCCTCTCTGGTCTCAGTGTTTCTCACTTTCAAATGGGGAGGGAGGGGCCAGGCGCCAGTCACACGTCTGTAATTCCAGGGGCTCAGGAGGCTGAGGCAGGAGGATCGCAAGTTCAAGACCAGCCTCAGCAACTTAACAAGGCCTTAAGCAACTTAGTGAGACCTGGTCTCAAAATAAAAAATAAAAAGGGCTGGGGATGTGACTCCTTCCATCGCTGACACCATGATTCAGAAGCGTGGAATTCTAAAGGTTCCTGGAGGGGGAATCCGCATGGTGTCATCTCCTCCAGGGAACTGAGGGTTATAAACATTCCTTTCCCTTAAAACTTGACATCGGAGGTGCCCAGTCCACGGTGGCAGCCACCACTTTGCAAGCACCTACTGTGTGCAAGGCTCTGTGCCCCAGGACACCATGTTTCTCCAATGCACGTGTCCCAGCAGCCCCCAGCCCACAAGGCCACCAGGAAGGGCCAAGGCTGAATGTATGAAGGGATTCCCTGAGTTCACACAGGGACAAGTAGCACAGATGGGACCTGAAGCTGGGTCACAGCTCAGAGCCCAGGCCTACTGGAGATCTGGAAGCTCCCCGGAGGGCCCCTCCTCCACTCGCTCCTGGTGCAAGACCAATATGCATGCTCTGCTGGGACAGCTCCGGGCCAGGCCATCTTTGCAGGGCCTTGGAAGGGCCTGCTTTCCCTCCCTGCCAGGTCTGGACACGGGGAGAAGTGGGCAGTCTCCAAAGGGCAGCGTTCTTCCATAGGGCCACCATTTCTTTGGGCAGCCCAAGCAACCACACATCACCCAACAGAGGTTCCAAAGTGTTTCCAGCCTCCTGTGACCAAGTAAAGCTAACTTCGCCTTCCTGGAGCCCTATCCAGGGAACGACCCCTAGCTCTGCAGCTGCTCCCCCCAGGCCACAGCTGAGGTCCAGCCCCAGGCCCTGCAGGCAGGTAGGGCTCCCTCAGCAACTCCAGCCTCACTCCCTGCTTCCTAGTGAGCCCCGCTGGCCCACTGTGTCCACTGTCCCCACCCCGGAGGGCGTTGCATCCCTCCTCCAGGTCCCTGCCAGTGCTATTCCCTGCCCAAGACCCTGCACCCCCGCCTCCATTACCGTCAAGAATATTTTAACCCCTCAAAGCCTCCCTGGCCTTTCTCTGTAATCCCCAAGGTCCTCCTGTATCGGTCACTTAATTATATGTAATCTTTTATTGTTCCCAGATGTATTTGTGCCACGCAGGGTTCCAGGCAATCTGAGGGAGGGCTCCCAAGCGAGCTGCTCAATTAATGAAGTGACTGGGTCCATGAGCTTTGCTCCAGGAGGGAGAAGGAAGGGGGCGTCCTCTGTGCCTTGGGAGAGTCTGCACCGCCAACCGACCCCTTGGGGGCCAGGGGAAGAGAAGGACCCTTACATGCCCGGTGCATCCACGCATTGCCTCCCTCTTTATCAGACGCAGAAACTGACACTCAGGAGCAGTGACTTCCCAAGAACATCGTTAGGAAGTGGCCAAGTCCTCGAACCCAGTGGAGGACCGGCAAGCCCCGGGTGTGTGTGCCACCAAATGTTTAAAGACCAGGCGACAGCGGAGCCCAGTTTGCAGGGCTGCTCGTGCCCGTGGTGGTCGATTTAGTCAGCAATAGGGTAATGCTGGGAAGAGACATGCACACCAAGACCCGGCGGGAATCCAGAGGGCCCTGGCAGGGTGACCCTAGGCAAGTCGGCCATCTCTCCAAGCCCCGGATGCTCATCTGCAAAATGAGGAGCATGTGATCTCCCAAATGGCAGCACCCCAGAGACTTCAGCTGTGTGGACACGTCTGGCATAGGGCTGAGAACACAGCTAACTGCCCTGTGAAAGCTCCTTCCTCCCTCCCTCCTTTCCTCCTTTCTTCTCTCCTTTCCTCCCTCCCTCCCTCCTCTCCCCCCCCTTTTCTTTCTCCCTTCCTCTCTCCTTCCTTCCTCCCTTCCTCACCACCCCATCACCAATGATGGACAGGCCCCTGCCCGTGGAGAACCCAGAAGGCACAGGAAGCCCTTTGGTCTTCCCAGCACCGTTGACTGTCACTTCAACCCCCAGACAGCAGCGTGAGTGGGCTCAGCTGGACAAGAAACATGGCAGAAAAGCTGCCAGAGGTGACAGAGGTGGGAACAAGCTGGGTAGAACTTTAGGCTCAAGGGAGGCCTGGTTCCCTCATTCCATAAACATGCCCGAAAGACCTGTGCCCAGAGCCAGGCCTGGTGCCAGGGCAGGGAGCAGGATACCCGTTCTCAGGAGCCCAGGGTGTGTTCACAGAGCATGGCCCCAGCATCCCTAGCATCCCTGTCAGCCCACTCAGGTCAGTGGGGGTGGGGTGCAGGAGGAAGTGGGGAGCAGAGGCTGGCAGGGGCAGAAGCCAGGCAGGCAGATGTGTGCTCTTACGGCCAAGAAAGAGCGGAAGTGGGGGGATGCAACCACGGCCAGCAGCCGTGAGCAGCCAAGTCTGCTGGGCCAGGAGGGACACTTGGCTCCACGCACCAAGTTGCATGATCACGGCACATCGGTGTCCCTGCTGGGGACTGGGACACAGCACCCACCTGGCTGGTAGGGGAGGATGGAAGCAGAGCTATTGGTCCCCAGCATAGGCTCCCGCGGAGACCCCGGGGCTGGACACAGCCGTGCACTGGTGTGGCGAGGAGAGAAGGCTGCGCTTGCAACCACTAAGCCCGCATGGAGTGCAGCCACTGCCCGGCCAGCCTTTCGGCTTCCTAGCCTCAGTTTCTCTCATCCCATCAATGGGCACAAGGCCAGCTGTCTTCAGGTTCTGATGTGAGGTCTAAACGGAAAGGTGTGTGTGGAAAGATGTGGTGAATTCTGAAGTGCGACTGGTGGACAAAGAATTAGGATGCCCCCACCATCCTGAATATCTGTCTTCAGGAGAGAGTGTAGTTCCAGGACCAGGTCTTTGCTGCTGGGAAGTTCACTGGGAATCCAGCCTAAATTCCACATGCTGTAAGCCTTAAGCAGAAAACTGCACTCTCAGCTCTCGTGCAAACCAGGATGTAGGGGTCCAGAGGCCAAAGGTAGCTGATTGTCCCAAAGGACTGGCGGGTATGGAACACTCACTCAGTATTTTGCAAGGAAGATTCAATGCCAAGTAGAAATAGACAGGGTTCTAAGTGGCAGGGGCAGGTGGGGCAGGGAGTCAGGGTCCACAGTAACTAGCAAGACCCCACATTTCACCGGGGGGGAACCACTTAGGTCTCAGACTATACTCAGTGGGCCTCAGGCTTCCAAGGAAGGCAGAGAGCAGGTGGTGGGGTCAGTCACTCCAGCCAATCAGCCAGACACGGTTGTCACCAAGAGTGAGCTAACTGTCACCTCTGAGGCTCACGCAGTCATCACACTTAGCGAGGGATCAGGCGAGGTACTTTCCATGCAAGCAACTGAAATTGACTCTGACAACTCAAGCCAGAAAAAGCCATTGATGAGAATACTGGAAGGAAGTTGGTGGCAAAGACCCAAGGACCGGCCTGCTGGACTGGAGGAGCCTGGTATTGCCACATTAACACCAGCAACCATCCCCAGAGCCACAGGCTCAGAGCTTTCCATGGAATGATGGGTTCCACCTCTCAGCACCCTGGGAGGGGGACAGTTGCATCACCATAAGCCTCAGGAAGTGACAAAGCAGTTTTTAGGGGACCCTACTGCCAAGAGGGGTTCTTGGCCTGGGTAGTGTTCAGAATCCAGGGAGAATGTGTCTGATGGGCCATCTTGGGGATGCCTGACTTGGCAGTCCCACCCGCCAAGACAACGTGCAATCTGGGGGGCGTCCCCTAAAGCAGGTCTTTGCGTGCCTAGGAGGTGTGGGAAGGGCTGTTGACAAACCAAGAACCCGATTCCTTTGCTTGGTGGGATCAAATCTGAGTCTCAGAAAGACACCTCCTTCCCCCGCATGGCTGTCTCTCCTGCTCCTTCCGGCTGCAGAACAGATGAGCAGGCCCCAGCTCCCTGCCCCTGCGGCTCCTCCACGCGCAAGCATCGGTTCCATCTGCGGATCTTGATTGGCCAGTGGGTCCGGGTGCTGCTCCTGGATCAGCGGAAGGTGTGAAGTGGGAGCTCACCGCCCTGTTCCTTCCCAGAACTTCATCCCCGAGACAGACACCTCTTAGGAGGCGATGTCATGTGTGTGATCATCGCTGACATGGGTGGAGCACAGGGACGGCCTCCTCCGCACGGGGAGGGGCTGCTGCCTTCCCCTCCTCCAGGACCAGCTGCCTGTGTGATGCTGGGTTTGAAACTCCCAGCTCTTCCGCTGACAATAAAACACTGAATCTTGTTCATTTTTTAAAAAAGGAGAAGAAAAGAGGGAAGGGAAGGAGGATGGATGGAATAGATTGTCGTTCATCTTTTCAGGAACACGCCCAGACTCTCAGCCTCTGAGATGTGGGTCATGCTCATTGGTACTTCTTCAGATGTCCCCTGCCCACAGTAGATGCCCATCCATCCTTTTGATCATGACAATGTCCCTCAGGGACACTCCCTCTCTCATCTGTGAGGATGACAATACCAAATAACTCAACCTCCCCTTGGGTCTGGTTGACAGCGAGCCGTCCAGACAGGCATCTGGACACCTGCTGCCACCCATGGGGCCCAGGAAGTGACCGAGGCCCATTCTCACCAGGAGACAACGATGCACCCAAGGAAACAGCCCAGGCTGGGGAGTTGGACGGTCCTGAGTTTCAATCCTTGTTCACCACTGGGTGGCCTTGGACAGCTCACTTAGCCTCTCTGAACCTCAGTTTCCTCCTCTACAAACTAGGACTCATTTTACCTCTCAGAGTGCTTGCAAGGATCAAATGAAACAAGAATGGTGGTGCACACGGTAGGATGCCTAGCTCAGGTAGGGTCTGAGACAGCCTTCCTCCAAGACGTGAATCAACTTCCTACTGAGCTGTAAACACCATGATGGTAGGGGCTTCCCCACCATGCTCACAGTCACATTTGCAATGTGTAGCATTGCACCTGGCACTCAGGATCCCACAAGCATTTGAGGGGTGCACGAGTAAAGGAATTCCGATTGGCCGGGGGATGTGGCAAGATGGTAGGTAAGCCAGGCTGCTGACCCACTGGATTCCAGCAAGCCCAGCGAACTGCACGGCAGGTGGCAGCCTCCTCTGTTGCCCTCTGCCTTTGAAGTCCCTACTGTGATGAACCAGAGACCTAAGCAATCCAACTCCTCCACCACCCTCCCCTGCTCCCCACCCTGCCCAACTTGCCAGACTGTAGTAAGATTCAAGTGTGTGTGTGGTCCAGTTCTGAAAATCCGGGCAGCCAGGCAGATCTGAGACATCATTCAGATCACCTCTGTCCACCTCTGCCCACTCGCTCTGCCTAAAGAATTCTCAGCAGCCAGAGAGAAAAGTGGAAAGAAAGAGGGAGCCTGGGGCAAGACCAGGAGGGAGCTGAAAGGAGCCTGCATTTCTGTCATTAGCAGATCTTAAGACTGAGTCTCAGTTTCCTAATCTGTGCAAAGAGGACCTTAGGTCCATCCTGCAGCTTGAAGGGGACCTCAGAGCAGCAGGCGGGCACGGCTTGCCAGGCTGCCGCTGATCCACGTAATCGGGGTTACTGGGGAAAAAAGCAACCCAGCTCTGGTATTAGGAAGCCAGCAGTCTGAGAGTGTTAGAGCTGACTTGCGTGGAAGGCTTGTTCGATGTGGGGTCTCATCACCCGCATCAACCAGGGCAGCTCTACCTTCCGGCCTATCAGCTTTCCCAAGGCGTTGGGATTTCAGGGTTGGGGGTGAAAATCATTTCCCTCTAAATGGATTTTCCTGCTTGAAAACAGTAAGCGATTTCGGAGGTCGCTCCAGCTCAAACGTTCCCTGCGTCTCATATGCTAAAATTACATTAGTTCAACCTCTTAGGAAAAACTCCTGTTTGCGGGGTGGTCCGGGCCGGATAGCCCGCCCTGGACCCGAGTCCTTAACTCCTCTGGCTGGAGCTGCAGTGGAAGCCCTGCGCCGGGTGGGGAGGGGGCGGTGCGCAGAGGATAAAATACGAAGTCGTCACACCTGCTAGCCGCGCGCACAGCCCCCGCAGTCTCCGCGGCCGCCGCAGCTCCGGAGCCAGCCCTTGCATCCCACCCACCTGCTGACACCAATCTGCGCAGCCAGAAGCGGCGGGGCCGCCCCAACCCCAACCCCGGGGACCCGGTACCAGGGTCTGCCGGCCCACTGCCTCAGTCGCGAATTTCCCACTGGGCGAAAGAGCCAAGTCCCAGTCCTACACCCCGCCCCCCACCCTCTCTCAGGGGTCACTGCACAGGAACAAGGGCAGGACTTCCTAGAAGTGGCCAGGCACTGCTCGTCCGGCCAGAGGAGTTGAAAGCACCCCAGGGAGCTCCTGGGTCATCTGGGAGACCAGAGAAATGTGGGATTCTCCTCTGGAGAGTCTGGAACTGGGGAGTGGGGAGGCAGGAGCACGAGCTTCCGGCCCAGCCAGTGCTGCGTGCAGCTAATGCATGTTGCCACCATCGCTCCAAAGTCGAGACCCCGCGAAGGCAGAACAGGGGAGGGCGCCCGGGCCGTGAGCTTCCCCCACCAGTGGCCGCCATCGCCCCTCCTGGGGCCAGCACGTTTCTGGGGCGGACCTGGATTCTACCCTCGCATTTTTCCAGGCAGGTGGCCCTGCAAAATCTACAGCTAGGTGCTCCGCTCTGGGCACTTCCAGGAAGGGCGCCCTCCTCCGGCACAGCCCGCCTCTTGCATCTCACGCGGACCCTTCTCGCCCCGGAGCCTGGGGAAAGGAAGGGGGATCCCACCCTCCAGCACTCGCGTCTCCTCTGCGGAGAAGAGAGGGTGCCCAGCAGCCGGGACCTCCCCCAGCGCCCCAGGCTCGGAAAGTTTCCGGCCCGCGATCTGGGTCAGCGCTCCTCACCCTGAACTCGGAGCAGGGGGCCGCGAGGTCTCCCCGGACCCAGAAGCGCTCACGGCGGCACCCGAAGCCCCCGCCTCCGGCAGCCAGCGGAGGCGAGCACTGGGAGCGGAGGCTCCAGGACGGCGGTCGGCTCTCCGCAGCCCTGCAGCCGGGAGAACGCTGCTCAGGGTTCCCGGGAGAGCTCGCTGGGTGGGGTTCTGACGGAGCCGAGGTTCCCACCCAGCTCTTCTCAACAGTCGCCGCCTCCACCCCTGCGGCGTCTTACTGCCTCTCACTGGGCACGGGGTGGGGAAGGGGTGCCCCCTGGGGTCCCCAACCCCCAACCCCCGCTCCCTGCAGTGTCCAGGTGAGGGCTCCAGTGCGTTGCAACAAAGCCCAGCGCCCTTTCCGGAGCTGGAACCCGGACCCTCCCCCACACGATCTTTTCCTCTAGAGGCATCGGAAGGGGGGAAGCTCTCACCCCAAAGTTAGGGGGAGATTTTGATCCACTTTGGAAAGTATCTTGCTCCAAGCGTAGTGGGATGAAGTACAAGGTTTGCATTCCTTCTGAGTTACACCAGCCCCTCCCCCCTCTGCCAACAGACCACATTCCGGGCTCAAATTCTGCAGCTTCCCCATCCAAAGACTAAGGGGTGGAACGGGGTGGGGGTATATGGGGGTACCCCTTTCTGGCATGCAGTTTCAGAGATTAGCTAGGCACTTCCCAGGGGGACCGGTGATTTGGCAGAGCACAGAGCTGACCCTCCACGTCCAACACCCAGTTGGGATGGAGGCTAGGGCCCTACTGGTCTCAGTGATTACTTTTTTAAACCACTGCACGCCCCACCTCCTCAGCAGAGTACTGTGCTGACTTCAGCAGGGATGATTTTGGGCAGGGTTGCCACTTGACTTAGAGGGGAACCATGGTCAGTACCCTCTAGGACTTGGACCCTCCAGACTCAGCACCCGCAGTTCTTGGTTGGTCCTGCTTCCCTCCTGCCAGGCTCTCAGCCCTGGCCTCTGCTCTGTTCACTGCTCCAAAGGTGCCAGGTCGCCAGGTTCAGCTCTGCCACCATTTAAGACCCACCAGGCGGCGCTGAGCCACAGGCCCAGAGACAGCTCCAAACCCTGCACCCTGGAGCTGCGGAGGGGAGCCACCGCTGGCTGGCTCTCCTCAAAGGACTCAGGAGCTGAGCTTCAGCCTCCTTTCAGTTGACTCAACATAGCCTGGGACCAAGTCCACTCGTGGGACACACACACACACACACACACACACACACAGCAGTGCACTCTCCTCAGCCCCAAAGCATCCATGCACACAAAAACCCCATGTTCAGCTGCACATGCACACTCGTCGCTCACCAAGCAACACGACCCTCAGGCACCTGCACCTCTATACATCCCAGATGGGCACACTCATGCCCAAGTGTCACATTCCTACCTCCTGTTCACACAAATACAGTCATCCGCTGTCACACACCCCTAAAGAGACAGGCACACTGAGGACACATGTGAAATGCCACACCTCATATAACCATCCCTTAACATGCTCACACACGATGTCACGAGTGCATACACTCCACACCCTCATGAAGAAGCTGGCACACACTCACACCCCCACTCTCACACTCTCTCTGCACCTTCCTCATGTAACTGATCCACACTCCAACACCTCTCAGACACTCACACCAGCACAAACACATACACACCCACATCTCCAAAAACCTCCTGTACACAGCTCCTTGCCGGACACCCTAACAAATGGACACCACAGACACACACACTCACACACACACACACACACACACACACACACCAGCGCTTACTCCAGAAGGGACATCCTCACCCTCCAAACCAAGCAGCTCCACAGAGCCTCACGCCAGAAAGATGCTTGGAAGCCGAGCCTCTCAGAGTGGCCCGGGTCGGTGCCCTTCCCCGGCGGCCGGTCCCCGCGCGCGTCCCCCACCCGGCTCCCGCCCGGCGCCCGCGCACTCACCGCGCGCCAGGTCCAGGATCGCGGCGAGCAGCAGGCAGACGCCGCCGCGGAGGCTCAGGGCGGCTCGCATGGTGCCCGGGAGCTGGCGGCGGTGGCTGGGCGGCGGTGGTGGGTCCCTTCGCCATGGGCTCAGGCGCGCTCCTGCCTCCAGCCGCTGGCCGAGGCGGTGGCGGGCAGCGCGGGGCGCCGCGGGGGCGCCCCCATGTCGCCGCGGCTGGGCCGCCGGGCGCCGGGCTGCACTCGGCTGGGGCTCTGCGGGGCGCGGCGACCCTCGCGCCGGCGGCGTCCTCGGGGCGCGCGGAGGCTCCGGGTCCTCTACGCGCACGGCGCCCTCCGCGGCCCGGAGTCCGATCGGCGGTTGCAGCGCCGGAGTTTGGAGCGGAATCGCGCTCTCCCTGCCTCGCGCTCGCCTCTCCCGGCCGCGCGAGCGCCCGCTCCCCGCGCCCTCCCTCTGTCCCTCCCCCTCTCCCCGCCCCCCGCCCCCCGCCCTCCCCTCGCCGCGCTCTGGGCTGTATTATACAGACTTTTCTTTAATCCTTTCTGGGCTGTTCGGCTCTCGTCCGCTAAGCCGATTTATTGCAGGGAGAAGAAGCTCTCACCCCTTTCCTCTCCCCTTCCCCCTCCCGCTGGTCTCCCTCCCTCTCTCCCCACCCTAAATTCTCCCTTCCGCGCACGCAGGCACAACAGAACTCGCTGGTTAGCTTCGGGACCCTCCCCCGGGTGACCTGGCATCCGCCCTCCAGAAGCCACGCTTCATCTGATCCCCCTCCACCCAGCCCCATCCCTGGGACACTCCCACCCCACTCCCAGCCTGATGAAAGGAGGCAGCCTGCCGCCTCGTGAGAGCATTGCCATCCTCGGAGCAGGGCAGGCAGACTGTGGCGCCAGGGTCCTGGCCTCACCACCCAGGAAAGCCCAGAAGGGAAGGATTAAAGGGCTTTACTGTATGCCCTCCCCCAGGAGTCCAGCAAATGGAGTAACACATCTAATTTCCTTTTACCCCCAGGAACAGCCATATTCTTGGGTCCAGCCAGGAATGAGTAAGGTGCTGGTTGTCATCTCCTGGCACCTTTTCTGCCCAGGCCTGAGAAGCACAGGTCTGGAACTTGTATCTATCACTCACCCACCAACACCCGCCCACGGATAGGCAGCTCACACCACTGAGCCTGGGTCTGAAGGAGCCTTGAGATCTCCCACCAGGGAGGAGAGAGAGGCCCTCTGTCCCTGGGCGAGGGGGTGAGGTGGCCTGGGAAGTCCAGAGTGTGGCATTTCAGAGGTGGGGGATGTGAAGCTAGACTGGGACGAGCTAGGAAGACCAGCAAGGCCAGAGGCAGAGCTGGGCCTGGAACCCGGGTCTCCCCCCTGGACACAGCGCTCTTTCTATGGCGTGCTGTGGAGGGGTCCCAGCCTCCCTCTGTGCTGGCGTTGCTCTGTTTGTCCAGATGGGCGATGGGCACATAGCCAGTTCCACCTCCAGCAGCCCCTGGGGGCCAGGGCAGGGGTGGGCAGTGGGTGGCCGCTGGGCTGATGCTCAGACAGCCTTGCACAGATGCCCCTTGGCCAGTGGCTCTCTGCCCTCGCCCTCCTCAGCCTTGCTCTGGTTTGCAGCTCTGCTTGCTTACCCGCCCTGGGGGAAGGAGCGATTTGCATTTATGAAGATCTGAAAGCATACGTTCACCTGACAGGCTTTAGAATGATCCTCTCAGTAAAATAATAATAATGATCATAATAAACCCTTATAAATAGGTGTTTGATTACAGTTTGTCCCTATGTGGATTTTTTTTTTTTTTTTTGAATCAGACTAATTGGTTCCCAGCCTGATTGGGCTGGATGTGGCTTGTACTCTGGAGTCTTAGGCCTTTCTCCTCCATTTGGTTAGCTGTTCCCTGCTTCCTCTCACCGCCCCCAGCCAAGTCTCCTCTTCCCTTCCCCTGCCCCTCTGCACCTCTAGCCCAGGAAAAAGCCAGAAGAACCCCAAACCCATCCCCGTTTCTAAGCCCTCCCTGGAACAGGCTCCCTGGCTGTGGACAACACGAAGCAGGAGGCCCCTGTGCTGGTCTGGGTTCTGCAGGTAAATATGTCATCAACGCATGGCCTTCCTGCTCCCTGGGCCCAGCTGCGAGTCACCTGCAGCCCAGCAGATGGACAGGCTGCTCACCGCAGCCAAGCCGCGGGAGAAGAGATCCGGAGAGCCAGTGGAACTCCAGCCACCTCTCCTTGGTGATGCTTCCGCCCAACCCTGGTCCATGCCAGCTGGAAAAGAGTGCCCCAGGGAGCAGCCTCATATGCCATAGACAGTTGCCTCTGTGATGCCCACTGTGAGTGGCATCTGGGAGAAGATAATGAGGAGGAAGGAGGACCTGATTACCAAGCAACAGGTGCTCCCACAGCAAATGATTGGGCTGGGGTTTGGGGACCTTGCTAATCCTCCTGCAGCCCCAGGCCTTAGTAATCACATTCTTTTCTAGGCAATGGCACAGAGTAGGCCATCAGTGAATATTTGCTAGATGTTGGCTGAAGGGGTCAATCAATGAATGAGTCACTGTCTTATCCAATCCATTCCTCAGGTTCCAGCACAAGGCTGGTCCTATGGCAGTGAACTTTCTAGAGAACCTGGGTCTGGATTCTGGCCAGCACACCAGAGAGAAGACAGCCCACCCAGGTACATAGTCAGTTTCCCCAGAAGGGCCTGGGTGGCCCTGTGCTGGTTTTTGATCACATGCCAATCACTAATAGCAATGGGGCTCCCTTGCAAAGCTCTCGGGGAGGAGCCAGCCGCCAGTCCTGTTTCATAAACGCAGCTTTGGTGCCATTTCTTTTGCCCCAGAGAAAGGTGACTCCAAAGCACTGAGAGGCCCTTTAACAATGGGCACAAAGTGACTTAGCCAAAGAAAAAGTCACCCAGGGCAACCACAGGCTTTTAATTTGCCTAGCTAACATTCCTTGGTTTCTGTTTCTTAATGGATTGGCTGCCAGAGACAGGGCTTCTATTTTGCTATCCTGGCACTCAGACACATGAGTCACAGAGGGACTGCTTCTTTCTTAGGCCCTGGACCAGCCCGGCAGGGGGAGGAGCAACTGTCTGCACCCAGCCTCCCTCTGTCCATGGTGCTGATCAGGGCTCTCCCAACAGAGGGCGCTACCACACAAAGCAAGTTTCTCCTACCCTGCTCCAGGGAAAACCCCTAGAGGTCAACCTGGTGATCGTTCTGTGACCTCTAGTTTGCTTCTTTCTAGGAGAGGGGCGAAATGTCTCTCCCAATCTGACTTCCAAGGCAATAGGCTGCTCTGGTGGGGTTTAAGAACATTAAGAGTCTTAGGCATTTATGAAAGTACTTCTCTAAAGTATTTAGGGTGTAAGAACTTGAGTCCTCACCGTCACCTCCAAGTGATACCAGTGTAATTCCCGTTTCACAGGTGAGGAATCTGAGGCTCGGAGAAGTTAGTCACTGTGTACAGCTAGTAATAGAACCAGAGTTGACCCAGAAAGAGCTTCAGAACCAGAGCTCTTAAACGCTCATGCATGAACACGTAACACGACTCTGCACACACAGGCACACGCACCCCTCAAGCATTGGGTGGGTACACTTTCAGAAGTTTCATAGCCTCTCTGTCCCGTTTAACCCTCATAAAAGCCCTACGTGGCAATTTCACTTATGTCTCATTTACAGATAAAGAGGCAGAGTCTCCGAGAAGTAGGTGACTAAGACTGAGGAGTGCTGGATTCTGGGGACAGGAATCAGACAGGGGCCTTCCCCACTGTGCCGCAGAGATCCACCCCACCCCCGTTCACGCACATCGGCACTCTGGTTCCTCCCTACCCTGCCCTCTGCCTCTCTCTGTGCTGGGAATTCAACACCCACCTCCTGGATCCAGGCACTACTGAGTTTTTTTTTACTGTTTGTCTAAATTAAGCACAATTGAAAGTGATATCTTACCAAGGGCGACCCAAATCAATTTAGAATCAGCCACTTGGAATTAAATCTCACTTTGTGTCCTTAATGGACTTGAGCCCCACCTGCACTCCCAGGTCCCCTCACATCTTCCCAGAGTAGGACCCGAGCAGGTGTCTATGGGCATCTCAGGCTTCTGGTTGCTGAAAGGGTCCCAGCATTAAAGGCCCAGGGGACAGGTCAGGATCAGGACAGCGAGAAAACACATTTCCCCAACTGTGGGTTCCACCAACCATTTGTTTTGCAAATTTGCAATAAAAAGTCCTTGAAAGAGGATTCTGTGGCTAAATATGTCTGCAAAATGCTGCTCACAAGGCCGTTCTCCCATGCTTAGAGATTTACCGCTCTCACACAAGCACATCAGAGACTTGGAGCGATCCTGCGGTTGTTTATGTTTTATTTGTTTGTCTCTTAGTTTTCTTTGGTTCAAGTCTACACTTGCTTAGCCTCCAAACCTTCTTTCCATAAATGCTTCTTGACACTTGTGAGCAAGAGTTCTGTAGATCTCAGGGTAGGAAAGGCTACTCCAGCCTTAGACAGGAGTCTGGGTTCCCTCCCAGATCACTGTGGCAGCAGTAGCAGTAACAATGATGAGAATAAGAGCAGCCACTGTGATCAACAGCACCCGCTGAGGGCCTACTATGTGCTAGATGCTACTCCAAGTGCATTGCTTGTACTAAGCAGCTGAGGCCTCTCCTCAACCCTATGTGGCTCTGTGCTTTGGTCCCTAGAACAGACAAGAAAGCTGAGGCACAGAGAGGCGAAGCCCCTTGTCTTAAGTCACAGAGTCCGTACATGACCAAGCTGGCATTTGAACCCAGGTGATCTCCACTCACTGCTCTCTCTGCTGAGAGATCCACCCTTGCCAGCCCAGCCCACCCCCTTTCTGCAGTTGGAGAGATCTTTCCCCACCCAGATCTGCTCAGGTCTGCAGCTCTGATCTTCATTCTCACAGGGCTCCTATTGCCGACATCTGTGGCAGAGACTGGCAGCAGGCGTAGCCCCATTCCCTGCTTTCTCTGAGAATGTACCCAACGTGAGATAGGGGCCAGAGTCCATTCACCTCTGCATCATCTGTGCCTGGAAAGCGGTATCTCAGCAGGTACTGCCTGTGGAGGGATGGAAGGAGAGGAAGAACGGTTGGATGGGTGGAAGGACAGATGGACAGACAGGCAGATGGATGAGTAGTGGG
>PVKS010006865.1:0-75957 GCA_004027875.1 Aplodontia rufa | reverse complement strand
TTTTTTTAAGAGAGAGGGATA
Source organism: Aplodontia rufa (assembly GCA_004027875.1). Classification (NCBI taxonomy): domain Eukaryota; kingdom Metazoa; phylum Chordata; class Mammalia; order Rodentia; family Aplodontiidae; genus Aplodontia; species Aplodontia rufa. Next base: position 75,936 of record PVKS010006865.1, on the reverse strand, counting down.
TTGAGAGACAGACAGACAGAGAGGGAGAGGGAGAGAGAGAGAGGAATCAATTTTATTTAGTTTTTCATGTGGCTTTTGTTGCTCCAAGATTTTACTGTGTACGTGGTGCTGGGGTTTGACTTGCATACTAGTGCATGCCAGGCAAACTCCATAATTGCTGAGCCATGGCTCCAGCCCCCCAAATATATTTGGCTAGAAAAGTGATTTGGAGGCCATTGCAAAAAATTTTAAATGTGGTCTATATATTATATAATGTGAAAAAATTAACAAAGTTCTTAAGTTCAATATAGGCCTCATGACTGACAAAAAGCAAGTCCTTATTTTTGAAAGTACATAGGGCTTGAAGTGTCATCATATCAGCAACTTATTTTCATACGTCTCAGAAAAAAATAGATGATAGATAATTAGAGAAATAAAATCAATATGGCAGAAACTCAATCACTGTTGACTCTGCATAAAAAATCTTCATACTACTCTTTCAGCTTCTCTGTACAATGAACAGTTCAAGTGAAATGTTGGGGAGGAAATGAGCTCTTTGCCTCTCTGCTATGGCCCCTGAGTTTGAGCGTGTCCTGGACACACCTGGAACTCTTGCCCATACTCTGCCCTGTTACCCCTTCTGCTATCCTAGGTGATGTCTCCTGTGTCCCAAGCACCTTGCAGAGCCCTTCCCAACACCAACAGAGGTGTTTAGACCTATGACAGCCCTGCAAGAGAGGAAAGACGATATTCTCCATCTTAGGACGGGGATGCCAGATGTTTGAGGAAATCCAGCTGGACTCCAGAGCAGCACCCTCCACCTCTATGTGGCCCAACTTGGGTACCCCCTGAGGAAGCCCAGGAGTTTCCTTGGCTCCAGCTTCTCACTTTGAGCCCACCTTCTAGCAGATTGGATCCAATAGGATCTTGCCCAGTCATTAGGCAGAATGCCTCAGTGACCAGAGCCATCAAGGTAGTCTGCTCTGAGAATGAACAGCAGGGCTTTCCATCTGCCCACAAGATCTCCCTTGGGTGAGATGTCCCTGAAGACTCAGAAGGTCACAGAAGGTGATGAATCTGAGTGGCATGAGATTCCTGGGAGAGGAAGTTCAGGGGTAAGAGACAAAAGTTATAAAGCCAGCAGAGTAGCCACAGGATCTGTAGAATAAAGATGGAAGCTAGGAGCAGAAGTTTTCCCCACTGTCAGAAAGGTGATCCTCTCATTCTAGCATAGGATCATGTTATTGTCGTCCTCCCATCCCACCCCACCACTGTCTTCCCAGACTCTTCAGGGGAGCTGCCGAGGCCCTGGTGGGCTCTGCTTGCTGTGTCCTTGAGAGGCAGGCAAAGCCCACTCTGGACATTGTGCTAGGAACCCAGCACACCCCTGCTGCACAAGAGAAAGCTCGATTTTCCCTTCCAATAAAGCAGCCCAGAGGTAGGCTGTGGGTTAGGCCTGGGTGCTTCTTAGCTCCTGGGGCAGACCCTGGAGTCTCAGCAAGGCCCTGGGTGGGTATATGCAGCAGGTGGAGGGAGAGTGGAAAGTGGCAAGAGTTGGACCCACTTTGTTCTGTGGTTTCTTGGCTATCATTAGGGGTTGGGAAAGTAAGGATCTTGGATTCTTTCTGTCTCAGCCCCAGAGGCCCATGGGGAGATATATCAGGGTAGAGCCAGGCTCCTAGGAAAGGTCACTTGATGTGTCTTTCCAGGAAGTAGTCTTTGGTGCAAACTCTGGAGCTGACTCTTGGGCCACAGAAATCCCTCCCTACTAGGCACAAATTCCATAGTGTACACAGTTCTAAAGAGGTGACCTATCTCAACTTGGCACTGGCATTTCTGGTTTTCCTAATGTCTTATGAATGGCATTGGAAGCAGACAGCATCAAACTGCAGCACGTTGAGAACTTGGGCATGATAACTCCCTGCTGAAGACTTTATTTCCTAAAGAATGCCACAGTAGTGAATCCTGTTCCAATGCTCTTCTAGAACTTTGCTACACCCATCAAGAGGTAGAATCTATGTTCTTACTTCCCTTCAATTTGGGTATGCCCTTTGACTGCTTGATACAGAGTATTATGAAAATGTTGCCATGTGAATTCTGAAGGTGAAATTGTAAAAATTCTGTGCACTTCTACTTTGATCTCTTGGCATATTCACTCTAAGAATATAATCCACCATTCTATGAGGAAGTCCAACTAGCCTATAGAGAATTTCACTAGGAGAGAAACCAAAGCCCCAGGTTCACAGCCCTGTCTGAGCTCCCAGGGAACAACCAGGACTCACTGGGGGTGCCATCTTGGAAGTGGGTATTCCTGTCCTGTTGAACCTCCCTAGCTGCCTTGGGTGGAGAAGAGATGAGCCATCTTCTCTAAAACTTTGTTCAAATAGCAGAACTGTGAGCAAAATAAATGATAGTTGCTGTTTTAAACCATTAAGTTCTAACTAGTTCTTAGGCAATAATAGTAACTCATAAGGAAACAGCTCCAGAGAGCTGAGTTGATTTGCCCATTTCCACAGACCAGTGGTGGTAGGGAGGAGACTCGAGGACTTCTGGCAATAGATTCTGCACTCCAGTTTGTCGGAGTAGATATGTGTTCTGATTGATAGTGGAGAGGACTGATACACCACCAACTCTTTCTAGAAATGAACTCTCAGAGATTACAAGAGTCATATGCCAATAAAGATGACATGATGTGCTAATGACCTAAAGATTCCGTGGCTTAGACCTCTCAAAAAATGACAGACTCAGCTAAGAGCTTCTTTCATTCAGCTCCTAGATCACACACTGGAGCATAGGCCCCCTCTCTGTCTCACTCAGTCTTGTACTCCAGGAAGACATTAATGATTTTTTCAAATTGCATAATGTAGCCAACATGGTGGCGCACACCTGTAATCCCAGCTACTCAAGAGGGTCAGTCAGGAGGATTACAAGTTCAAGGTCAGCCAAGACAACTTAGTAAGACCCTATCTCAAAAAATAAAAAAGGTTGGGGATCTATTGCATTGGTGGAATGCTCCTGGGTTCAATCCCCAGAATTGAAACTAAAAATGTTTGGCAAGCCTTACTCAACAACTTCTATTTATACCTCACTAACCTGTGATTCCATCAAGGGAAGGTGAGAAATGTAATACTTTAGCCAGGTATCTTGCTGCTTAGAATAAAATCATAGAGGTGGGACATAAATACTATATGGCATACCTGGCACCTCCCAGATGATGAATTGGTCTCATACAGGCCTTTAAAACTAAAAAAGCCAAAACAATCACAGAAAGAAGGAAATAACAAATACTCAGTATGTATGGATTTTAAACACATCCTCCAGTTTTGGGATATTTCTTTCTTCAAAGAAGTAGAATATAGTTCCCCTTCCTTTGAATCTGGGCCTGTCTTGATAACTCAGAAGACCCAACTAATGGAATATGGCAGAAGGTAAGCCATAAAAAAAATACCTGCCACCTGGTTCTCCCTCTTGATCACTTGCTCTAGGTCATGAAAAGAGCTGTCACGTTGTGAGGGCATTCAAGCAGCCCTATTGAAAGACCCAAGCAGGCAAGAATGAAGTTTTCCCACTAACAACCATGATCAACTTGGCAGCCATGTGAGTCACCCGTTGTGGGACCCAGTTCTCTAGCCCAAATCAGGCCTTTAGATGACTGCAGCCCAGCACATGTTATCACTGTTACCTCATGAGACCAACACCGAGCCAGAATCCCCCAGTTTATCCACTCCCAAATTCATAGAAACCGTGAGTGTCATAGAAAATGGTATCGCTATTTTAAGCCTCTAACTTTTGGGGTATTTTCTTATGCAGCAACAACTTCCTAACAGTAAACAATTAGCAAGGGTTGTCACAATTTGTAAAAGGAGAAAATTGGCCTGTGGATTGCAGAAAAGATATCAGCGCAGAAATGGTTCTTTTCCTGAAAGCAATGGAGATTATCAGCAATTTCTACCTTTTCTGCTTTTTAGCATATTTCAAGTTCAATAATGATATAATAAGGAAGCTGCTGAAACATGGGGTTTGGAGAGTATCAGAAGGGCCAAATCTGGGACAATCGTTCTCCCTATCATCTCCCAGAGGAGAAAATTATGCTGAAAGTCCCCAAATGGACATTGCTAGATGGGAGGGTGGCATGGAAATGGGCATCCTTCCTTGTGTCAGAGGAGGCTGTGAGGAGGAAGAGAGTTCACTAACTGGGGTCTCACTCAGCAGCATGAGCACCAGGAGATCTCAGATCAGTCCTTACATCAAACATAGGATTGGTCAAATTGTCTTGAAGCTGCTTTGGTTCACCCATGGAGTACAGACCTCAGGCATATGGCCATCCTTGGTTCCTATCCCCCAGGGTAGAAGGAGCCAATTCCATTAATTGAATAGTTTCTTATTTTATAAAGATCCTGTTTATTCTTGCTGAGGTTTCATACCTCAGAGCAAATGCAAAGCTCCAGAGCAGAGTTGCTGAGATAAAAAGAACCAACTCACATTACATTTTGAAAATATTTTAAATCAACTTGTTTAACTTTAGAATCTGGTCTAATAGATACTGACTCATTCAATGTATCATCTTACAAAGGAAGCCCAAAGTCCATAAAACTAGTGAACATAATAGAGGCTTTGAATGATGGAGGATTTGTTCTCTGGTCCCAGGTTAACAAACCATGGGTGCCCAGGCTGAAGAGCTCAACCTGACCACAAAGATCCTGGCAATTCATTTCTAGCTCCACTTTCTGAGATTTTTATGATATTTAAATAAGACTCACCTCAGCTCTAGCAAAAAAAGACAACTGCTTCATATGTATCTGCTCAACGAACACTGGTCACAGTCCTAGATGCAAACAACCAAGGATTAAATGGATTCACAGTTGACATTGTTCATAGCAAATTTTCCCAATTCCATTAATGGGAAGACTCATTAGACAGGATTCCCTTGAAAGCCCAGTGTGGACTAACCCTGCTCTTATTTAATTGATTTGATAAATCCCCACATTAATTAGCTAGCTTCTAGTAGGCTTGAGGTAGCAGCTCCACTGTAAAGTAAAAGGACTTCCAGAATGAGTCTGGGCTTTACATCTTGCTACGTGTGGCTTTGGGAAAAGTCTCTCAGCCTGACATAGGTTCAGTTTTCCTACCTGTAAAATGGAGGGAACAATACCTTCCAAGTAGAGTTCCTGGGTATGTCAGTGAGTCAGGTGAGCATTAATGTGTTGGGGGTTATTGCTGTAACCTCAGGCTTGGCAAGAATCAAGTCAAAAGCACCCACAGAAGGGGGATGGTGAGAGCAGGGGTAGAGTGGCATTGAGGGGTGGTACAGGAGAAGGACTGATTACCTGTTACAAATGGCAGATGACCAAGGAGTGAGTCGGAGAGAGATGCACACAAGGACTAACAATAGTCATTGAGATGAGAGGCCCTACCAGATCATTGTGAAGGAAGTTGGGGACCCCATGTCAGTTGTCATGTTTGGGAGTGGGAGCCATTTTCTCTGGCAAACCTGGATAGGACCCTCCATCATTGAAATATTCTCCGTTCACATGTTCATTGCAGACATTCTAAATACCTCTGCAGTCTTTCGATGACTTGGTTTCCGAAGCATTTCTGATTTTAATCTTTCCCCATGTAAACATGCACCCAGATGTGAAGTTGGCTTTCATCATTTAGGACTTGACGAATTATTCTGCATTCTGGACCAATGGGAGATGGGACATAACAACAGTTTCCTACCTGACCCCCATTTTATATAATAAAGCATGGCTTATTCTCTCAATGCATATCAAACTATTGATGACTAAGATGCAGGCTTTGACTAGAAGTTCCTCATACAACAATCTAATTCTGGTCAGATTTCAGGACAGTAAAACCTTTGGGGGGTCAAAGTCCTCTTTAAATTATATAATCCTTTTGTAGCATTATGAGCAACTCAGGAGACAGGTAGAAAAGCTGGGAGAGAGCACGTGGGAAACTCCAGACCTTAGGAGCAAGAGCTAGCATCTCTCACCTTGACTTCCAGCAGGAAGCCAGTCCAATAGAAAAAGAATATAGAGGGCTGGAGCGGTGGCTCAGTGGTTTTGGCGCTTGCCTGTCAAGCATGAGGACCTGGGTTCAAACCCCAGCACTACGTACACAACTAAGTGTTGGAGCAACAAAGGCCATGTGAAAAACTAAATAAAGTTGTTTCTCTCTTTCTGTGTCTCTCTCACTGTCCCTCTCTCTTTAAAAAGAAAAAAAAGAAAAGAAAAAAGAATATGGAATAAAGTAGAATCCTCATTATTCCACCTGGCATGAAGTCCTCACTCCAAATACTTCTTGCGGTTCTTGTTTATCTCCCCTGACCCCATCTTCCATCTCTATATTAGTTAAGGTAGGCTAATTTCCAGTAATAGGTAGTCCCCAATCTGTACTGTGGCTCAAGTACAGTGAGAGTGTTCTTGTCCAGATTTCTGGGTCTCAGGATCCTTTTATTTGGTGGCTGCATCATCCTCTAGATTTGTTGTCAAAAGCTTCTAGCTGGCAGAGAAGATGCAGTATGGGGATTGCTAATAGTCAAGATCTTGAATGTCCCCCCCAAAGCCAATGTATTAAAGCTTTAGTCCCCAGGATGGTGCTATTGATAGATGGTGCTATTGGTAGGAATATTTAGAGGTGGGGCTAGTGGAAGGTCTTTGGGCCATGGAGGACGGGAGTTGTGGAACCCAGCCCCCCTCCTCCCTCTCTTTTACTTTCTGGCCAGGAGATGAGTAGTTTTTGCTCCATGCTCCTACCATGATGTGCTGCCTTGCCACAGGTTCATCACAATATTGCCTCCCTATGGACCCCAAAACTATGTGACAAAATAAACCTTTTATCTTTATAAATTGATTATCTCAAGTATATGCTGTAATAATGAAAAGCAGACTAATACAGAGGCTCAACCTCTTAAAAGTCCCAGTGCAGAGGTGGTGGGAGATGGCTCCTCTGCTCATATATAAATGTTGAGAACTTGGTCACTGGGTCACAACTAATTGCATATGTGTCTGGGAAGTCGTGATAGTCACTGCTGTGGATAGAGGGGATGGATTTCAATAGGCAGCTAATGGTCTCCAACAGTTTTTATTTCAGTTTTCCTTACATCAAAGTTACATAGTTGTCCCCAGAGGGGATGGGTCTGAGGACCCACTGTGGATCCAAAAGCCAAATCCCTTATATAAAGTGGAGTATCATTTGCATATAATCTATGCATATCCCCTATACTTGAAATAATCTCTAGATTATTTAGAATACTTAATGTAATACAAATGCCATGAGAATTGTTGGTATACTGTATTATTTAGGGAATGATGGTAAGAAAAAAAATCTATATTTTCAGTACAAATGTAATACTTTTCAATTTTTTTTATCTATGGGTAGCTGAACATGTGGATGTGGAACGAAGGGATACTGGTTTTTGCCTCTTTTGCCAGTTTGTTTCTAAGTCTCCTATAGCATGTGTATTATTTTTCCATTGTTGAATAACAAATAACCACAAGCTTAGGGACTCAAGACAATGTCATTTATTATCTTATGATTTGTAGGTCAGAAATCTGGGTACAGTGCTGCCCTTTTCTGTTCAGGGCCCCACAAGACTAAAATCAAGTTGCCTGGGCTGTGTTTCCTTCTGGAACTTGGGGTTCTTGTCCAAATTTACACAGCTGCGGTAGGGTCTGTTGTTTGTCATTGTAGACTGAGGTCCCCATTTCTAGTTGGTTGTCAGTCAGGGACCTTCAGTTCCTGGAGGCTGCCTGCATTACTTGCCGTGTGACCCCTGCATTGTATGTGTGAGTGTTTGTAATGAATTTATTTGCTTTACTTTTATGTTTTTTTATTTAAACACAGGTTTTTGGACCTGAAATATCTTGAGAATTGAGTTGCCTCCTTTCACTGATTGTTGACGCAGGAAATGGCAAATTTATTTTAAATATTAAGAAGGAATCCTTAGTTTTAGTTACTATAACTGGACTCTGTTTTAAGACAAGTCTACATGAAGTTTATACAAATGAGCTTCATTCTACTCTAAAATGAGACTGAAAATCCTCAGGGATTTTCCTCCACATTTCAGCCCTGGCCTTTTTTTGTTTGATTGTTTTTGTTTAGTTCTAGTCATTGAACCTGGGGGTGCTCTACCACTGAGTTACATACAGCTCAGCCCATTTTTGTTTTATTTATGAAATAAGCATTTTTTTAAGAAATTGAGTTATTGTAAAATCATAAATGCATATAAAGTAACAATATGATATACATATATTCTTAAACCAGAATTATGCTTAGATCCCTCACTATTCTCTCTCCCTCTCCCCTCACCTGTCCCTACCCCCTCCCCCAACATATCTCTATGATTGCCCTAGACTATGTGTTGCTACTTCTTTGTTGGGTCTAACACATGAGATTGACTACCTTTCACACAGACCTGGGTTTAACAACCTCAATAAATGAGTGAAAAAATTCAACCCTTGATTCTCTGGGTTTGGCTAATTTTGCTCAGCATGATTTCTTCCATCTCCATCCATTTACCTTCAAAGAGTGCAATTTTGTTGTTTCTAATCACTGAGTAGAACTCCATGCTATACATATACCACAGCTTTTGGATCCATTCATCCAGTGAGGGGCATCTGGGTTGGTTCCATAATTTAGCTAATGTAAATGGAGCTGCTATGAACATAGATTTTGCTCTGTCATTGTAATGTGCTGATTCTAACTCCTCTGGAAAAATACCCAGAAGAGGGATAGCTGGATTGTATGGTGAGTTTTTGAGGATTCTCCACATGGTCCCTGCATTGTAAAGTCAGCAGTGGAGACTATTTCTCAGCTCAAATCCCTGTCATGCTTTCAGTCTCTCTCACATCCTTGTCTTTGACATCTGGACCCAAACTGAAAGGGCTCATGTGATCAGCTCAGATCCATTGAGATGATCAACCTATCTTAAAGTCAGCATATTAGGTACTGTAATCACAAAATCCCTGTACAAAAACACATATTGTTTGATTAATGATGAGCATGTATATACAGACTAGGATCAGTATGTTGGGCATCTTAGAATTCTGCTCACCAGAGCATCACTCCTTCTAGGTTTTCAGTTTGGGCTGCTATTTGTTGACATTTCATTATGCAGATATGGACTCCTTTTCCTCCCACCCCATCCCATATGCCCAACCCAAAGTGTTCCATCCCTCCATTACAATGATGTGAAAAAGTTGATTTGGTCAGTATTCAGTGTTTTTCATCACTGCTATGAAAACATCATACCACTGAGCCAAGCAAGGAACTGCAGTGGACTTTCCTTTTGTTTTATTTGAAGCTCTTGACTTCTCTGTTCAATTAGTTTTCTACCTACTTATTATTAAAATCCTAAACTCCGCCAGTTTTCTTCATCTTCTCAAGTCAGATGAGGTATTGCGGACATTACTGATGCTTCCTTCAATAGCTCAACTGCTGGTTTCCAGAGCCAGGCTGCTGGTTTCCTGTGAATATCTTAGTGTGTTTTAGGTTGGTATTATTACAAAATATCATAGATTGGGTGGTTTTTAGCAATTTAATTTTCAGTTCTTTGGGCTGGCAGGTACATGATCCAACCAGGGCAACCTGGCTCACAGATGGTAATATTCTTACTATACCATATATGGTGGAAGGGTCAAAGGAGTTCTCTGAAGTCTCTTTTGAAGTACACTAATTCCATTCATGAAAGCGCCACTCTGATGATCTAATTGCCTTCCAAAGATTCCACCAGCAAATATGATGACATTGGGGATTAGGATTTCAACTTATGATATTTGGGGGAACACAAACACTGTCTATAGCAGACGGTCCATATAACAGTTATGAGCAAAAGACATGTGGGTCATTTGTTTGTCAAGCATTTAATAGCCAACACAAGACCATCCAGGAAGTCCTTTTCCCTTCTGCCAAGTTAATTGTCAGTCTTCCACAAAGTGGTTGATTTGTTAATCTGGGTACTGAGGTGAGAAAAACAGATCAGAGTCACTTGCCACCCTTGATAGACTGAAAATTAAACTTTTGATAGGTTAAGCCACTGAGTTTCTGGAACTCTTTGTTACTGTTGTGTAACTTAGCTGATCCTGACTGATACATAGAATGGTAACCAGGAGTGGGGTGGTGCTGCGATAGAAAAGAAGACAAGTGGCACTGGCTTAAATGCTGATTAAGCAGGCAGTAAGAAAACTGATTTTTGGAAACACCCTCTTATTGAATGGTGTAATATTTGATAAATTGTTACCTAAGATAACTGAAAAGTTTCAGAGAAAAGAAACTAAAAGTGCCATTCTGTCATCAAAGACTGAGAGACTCAGAGTACCTGCAATTAAGTTGACAACAAAGCACATCTTGGAAAGTACTGAGAGTAGCTATCAACAATGAGACTAAGAGGACTCAAACAGACCAGGTAAGAAGTTAACTAGAATTTTGAGAAAGTATAGGAGTGCCAAAGAAATCAGGAACCAAGATTAGTATACTCTGTGGCTAACACTGAAAACAAACCTAGTTTCTAACTAGAGAATGGGTTGAGAAAACTGCTCAGCTCCCAAGAGGGTATATTCCCCAATGTCCTCTTTATGAGCAGCTAAGGAAAACAGAAAAGGAAAAAAAACCTTCTGAAGGTAGAACAACGGTCCTAAGAATAACGGATTACTATGCCTCACCAGTAAGCAGGATTGAGACTATTCTGGGAACATTCTTGCTTCAGGGAAGGAGGCAATCTCTATCCAGCAAGATTTCAAGATTGCTGTGGATACTGTCTGAGCAAGAGTCCCAATATTCCCTTCAAGGGCACACCCTAAATGACCTAAGACCTTCCACAAGTCTCCACCTCTTTAAGACTTCACCCTCTCTCAATATCACCATGGATTGGGGACCAAACTTATCTAAATCATAGCAAATATCAGTGTTACATTGCAGCAGCCTTATAGGTATGTTGGCCATGTTTCTTCATTGCATCAAGAAGTTGCATGGAATGATTGACTTAGTCTATCCAGGTTTGTGTAAGCTCACTTTGTGATTACACAAAGATGAAGCTGCCTTACGATGCATTTCTCTGAGTACATCCTTGTTAAGTGACTCATCACTATGCTTAGTTTATAGTTTGGCTGGGTGATGACTGGAAAATAATTTTCCATTTTTCAATGTTTTGTTCCCTTGACTTCTAACTTCTACTTGTTGCTGTGCGCAAGCCTACAGCAGGATTTTGATTCTTGTTTGTGTGTAACCTGTTTGTAATGTCAGGACACTTCTGTTCCCTGTATTCTGAAATTCAACAGTGATATGGTGCTGGATTCTCTGTGAGATATTTCAACACATGTTCTTTGATCATGAAGACTTTTCTTAGATTAATTCATTGATCATTTCCTCTTTCCTCTGACCATTCTGTTGGGGTTCCTGTTATTTGATCAATTAACTTTCTGGTTGGTTCTCTACTTTAAAAAAAAAATCTCCATTTTCCTTTCTTCTTGTGGTTCTTTTTGTTCTGGTTTCATAATTTTCCTCAACTTTCTCTTCCAATTCTCTATTGAAGGGTTTGCTTTTGCACTGCTGATACCTTCTCTAAGTCTCCAGGGACTCTTTTTCTTCATATGTTCTCCCTTCACCGGTTGTGGTATCTTCTGAAATTTCCCTAGTGGCATTATTAATAGTTTTGTGAATGCGTACTTCTCTCTCCATGGTCTCTGTTTCTCCCAACTTGCTTTTAAAAAATCTATGGTGGCTTTGTATTTCATGACACTGGCTTTCCTGAGTAGCCAGATCAGCTCTGGCTGCCTGCTCAGATTTGCCTGGGAATGCCTGAGACTGATTAAAAGTTCTATGAACAAGTGCAGCACCATTCACTGTGACCTTCCCTAGAGCAGGCTATTTACTCTGGCAACTGCAGATATCAGAATTTTAGGTGTTTCTCCTTGGTTCAATTTAGTTCCTACAGTCTTTAGTCCAGACACATCCTCATCTGCTCGCTTCCATATGATCCTCCCTGTTCTTCTGCTGTTTCTGTCAAAATCCTACCTGGAAAGAAAACATGAACCCATTGCTATAATGATATGTTCTCTGGGGAACAGAACTGTAACCATCTTGAAGATATTCCCACATGGGTTTGGGATAAAGGAGACCAGGCCTGAGGTTCCAACAATCAAATCCTTGATGATTGGATTATTGAGAATGCAGACAAAGGAATGAGATTTGTATCTCGAATGCCACTGGGCACAGCTGAAACTCTCTGGGAGGACACACTTATGGTGAATATTTGGGTGGGCAGTTAGAGAAAAGGTCCCTTTACATAGGGCATAACCCTCTCTTCTCACAAGGCAAGAGCAGCCTAGGGTGTAGTAGCCCAACCACTAGAATAGTACTTCTACACCCACCATGTGTATGCAGCCTAGAGTGACCCAGTAATGGTCCTGTAAGTGAAGAGATAGATGGCACTTAAAAGACTGGGCAAAATTCCACTGGCTGGAGAGGAGCAGGGAAGGGAGGTGTAGATTCATTAGGCTTTCCTAATGAAGAAGTGACTGAAACATGTGGTGAGAATAGAGGAACATTCTGAATCATTACTTGGTCAGGACACAAGTCTCTTAAATGTCATCAACACAATCTGCCTGGGAGAAAGATGACTACTTTCTGCCAAGCAGAGACCCTCCTACAGGGACTTGAACCAGCTTAACAAGCTTTGTAGTCTCCATAAAGGGCCACAGCTCAATTAATGAGAGGGAATTTTAGGGTTTTCGTTACAGATACTCAAAGTGCTTGAACGTTGACACAAGTTTACATATCACTATAACATGCAAACCAGAATGATTTAGTTCCTCCTAGGCTACTTGGAAATCGAAATCTTTCCTATGTTCCACATTAATTTGGGGAAAACTGAACCCCACCATCACTCTTCTCAGCTTCTCTCCTCTGGTCCACTGGGGTCAAAAGCCTGAGTGGTCCTCACTTAACTCCGGCTGGAATTCAGCACGGGTGTTTGACTTGTTCCAAGGCCAGTAAGCACAATGAACGAGTGGTTGCAGATCTCTGGGCTCAGTGTTCCCACGTTGGGGGCCAGGAAATGCCAAGGAGGGTCTGGTGAGTGAAACGCAATGAGGTGTGTGCCATGCTCCTTTCCAAGGTAGGAGGAAGTTATGCACCAGTCTCCGTAAATGGCCTAAATCTGGAAAATGGGGGTCGGGGGCGGCTGCAGTGAGTCAAGGGTAAGTTGGTCCTAACAAGTGAGGTTGCAGGAGGGTCTCAGCCCAGCATTTCCTCCAGGCCGCCCAGACAGTGGATGGGTGGAGCGGTGTGGGAGGGGTCCTCGCAGCTGGTGGCGTTTGAAGCCTTCCCGACCGCCTTGGGAGAGGGGCAGCCTAGAGAAGTTGGCAGCTGGCCTGCTGCGGGAGGGGGAGGAAGGGGCCCCACGTTCCTAGCAGAGCGGCGTCCGCCGCCACTGCACGTAGTTCACTCCTGTAAGTACAGGCTGAGTGGGCACATCACCAGACTGCCAGATTAACTGCCAGCCCGGGACGAGTCCTGCTCCAGCTGACCCAGGCTCAAAGGCAGTGGGGCGGCACCCTGGCTCCAGGAACCAGTCAGCGAAACGCCTTATCCCTCCTGCGTTAAGAAGCCCAGTTCTACACGTGACCGTGCTCCGGCCAGGGCTGCGCTGAAAAGCAACACGAAAAGAACGGAAAGGGCGAGGAGGTGGTCAGTAGTCTGAAGCTTTAGGAGCAGCCACCTGGGAAACCCGCAGGGGTGGGTGCAGCGCGAGTGAGTTCCGCCGCTAAAGCAAGGCCAGCAGTCCTTGGCCCAGCCTCAACGGACACGCCTCCTCTCCAGGGCCGCTAACGGGCGGGGCTGGAGGGACAAAGAGGTGCGCTCCAGAGGGCTCCCCTTCACGCCAGGGCTCAAGGTTGTCAGCGCACAAAAGCTCTGGCAGGGAAAAGCCGGCAGGGCTCCCTGCTGAGGCGGGTACAGACAGCGGTCCCGCGCGGCTACACCCAGACCCGCCTTCCTCGGACGTCGTGCGTCAGCGTACCCCGCGCTAGGCACTAATTTCCGCCCCGCCTCCCGCTAGCAAGTGGGCACGCCCATTGGCGCGCGCAAGCCCAGAGGCTGAGTAAGCCCCTCACGAAGCCCGGATAGGCTAGATCGGGTACTCGCTGGCCAATACCGTCCATTCCTGCCCTTGGCCACGCCCCTCCTCAGACGCGAGCGCGCTACCGCTCAGTCCCGCCGGTGCGCGCGCCAGGCTCCCCGCCCCCTCCGCGCGCGCAGCTCTCGGCGGCCGCGGCCGCCTGTAACCTGCGCCGCCAGGATGTGGCTGGGGGCTGACGTCGGGTCCAGATGTGGCCCCAGCCCCGCCCACCCCCCCAGGCCGGGCCGCCCACACCGAGCCGCGGCGCGCACGGCGGCTGTCCCGCCTGCCACAATGCGCGGAGAAGCTGTGCCCGCGACTTGACGCGGCCGTCCCTAACGTCGCCACTCGACATCCTTAGGACAGGCCGCCCCTGACGCCGCGCGGGGACCCTACTCGCCCACGCCCCCCCATGCGCTCACTCTCCGGTGCCGGGCCCGGCGGGCGCCTCGCGGACGCGGAGCGGCGCGGGTGACGGCAGAGGCGGCTGCGCGCCCAGCCTAGCCCAGCCCAGCCCGAGGAGAGGGCGCGCCGCACCCCCGCCCCCCGCCCGCTCTCCGGAGGCCGTGGGTGCGGATGCGCTGCTGACGACTCGTAGCGACTCGCACTGCCGCCTGCCCGCCGGTCGGAGCCCGCACCATGGCAGCCGCCGCCTATGTGGACCACTTCGCCGCCGAGTGCCTCGTGTCCATGTCCAGCCGCGCAGTCGTGCATGGACCGCGGGAGGGGCCGGAGCCTCGGCCCGAGGGCGCGGCCGCCGCCGCCGCCGCCCCCACACTGCCCCGAGTTGAGGAGCGCCGTGACGGCAAGGACAGCACCTCGCTCTTCGTGGTGGCGCGGATCCTAGCGGACCTCAACCAACAAGCCCCAGCGCCCGTCCCAGCGGAGCGCAGAGAGGGCGCCGCTGCCCGGAAGGCGAGGACCCCCTGCCGCCTACCGCCTGCGCCACCCGCGCCGCCGCCTGCTTCCGAGCCCGCCTCTCCCGGCGGAGAAGGCGCGGCGGCCGCGCCCCCCAGTCCCGCGTGGAGCGAGCCCGAGGTGGGGCTGGAACCCGAGCGGGAGCCGGGACCCGCGGGGAGCGGCGAGTCCGGCCTCAGACAAAGGGGCCGGCGGGGCCGAAGTCGTGCTGACCTGGAGTCCCCACAGAGAAAGCACAAGTGCCACTACGCGGGCTGCGAGAAAGTTTACGGGAAATCTTCGCACCTCAAGGCGCACCTGAGAACTCACACAGGTCAGTGGGGCGGCGGGGCGCCCCGAGCGCGCGGACAGGGGACGGCGCGAGCTGTCCAGCCACGCCCCCGGAGCTGCCTGCCGGGCGCGAGGGGAGGGCCCGGCGCGGGGAACGGTCGAGTGGAGGACGATCAGGGCCTTGCCCCTTCCCTCGCCTCTCCGTCTTGCGACCGGCCTTACGCGCCGCGCGAGGAGGCCCTGGTTGTGGGAGCCGGCGCCGGCCCGGCGACCGCGCCCCCGCCGGGCACGCCCCCTCCCGGGTGCACTGGGGCGGGGCCGCGGGGGTGGATGTCGTCATCTGGGCCGGGGGCGGCGACCCCGCCCAGGCCTGGGGGCGACGCGGGCAGGTGCGCTCGGATTGGGTGGGGGCCGCAAGCGCCCTTGTGAGTGGGTAGCGGGCACTCCCGGGAGCCGGGGGTGGGTGATGTTTTACCGTCCTCACCCTCCCCTCCCCCGCCCACCGGGCACGCGCAGTGGAAGGGAGGGGGCCGGCCCAGGCGCGCGTTGGGCGAAGTTCACGCGGGGACAGGGTTCCCTTCAGTCACTCGGCGCATTCTTCGCTCTCTCTTCCTGTAATTTTTCTAGCGTTCTAAGGTTTAATTTGTCGTAACCAGAGCCCGCGGCTGCCCTGGCCGACGCGGGGGGCGGTCCCGGTTCACTGTAACCCGCCTGCGGCTCTTTGTGGGAGCACCCGCCCATCCGGCTAGCGGGGGCGCGCCAGGCTCGAGGGGGGCTTCTTGGCCTCGCGAAGCTTTCTCTGGGTAGGAGCGCCCAGCCCACGGTCCAGCGGTCTGCGCCGCCTGTTTCCTGCTCAGCTCTCACCTGCTGGGGCCGGATGCGGCCACTTGGCACCTGTAAGGGAACTAGAGGCTTGGGCTCACAGCTGGGGGCCACGAACCGCCTTTCGCCGCCACCGACACCAGGGGACCACTTCCCAAGGCGCGGCCCGATACTTCGTGGTAGATTCTTCTGTGAAAGTTTGTTGTTTAACCCTCTTTTTGTTTCCTTGTAACACAAAGACGCAAACATTTAATGGATAGCAACTCCCTTCCCCCTGTTTGGTTTAAAGAATCGTCTGTTTCTCTGAGGTCACGTTAATTCCTCTGTGACAGTAATTCTTACATCTTTGTGACAGGTTTACAGCACGAATACTTAATACCGTTACCTTGTTAGCAAGAGTTTGTGCATTTTGTTAAGTAGTTCACATGCTGATTAAACCTTAAAAACCAGACGAGTAAAACAAAATTTTAGCCTTCAAGACCCTAGAGATGGAGGCCCTTTTCTCCTGGTAGGTAGGGAATTGAGCGACCCGAGCTGTGCAAGTGTGGAGGTTGTCTTATTTCAGAACAACTTGTCGGAGAACGCCCTGGGTCATAGCTCCTTGCTGTAACCACCCCCCGAACCACGTGGCTGCTGAGGGGGTCTAGGGTGAACGTGGAGCCAGTTGTAGGCATTCCGGGTCGGAATTAATCGCTTGTGGGATCCGGGGTGGGTCCGGGGCAGGTTGGGGTGGGGCTCTGGGTTCAGCTTGGGAACGCTGCCGCGACGGTGGGTGTGGCCTTGGGGGAAGGGCCAAGCGAGGTTAGGCAACCCCGGGACCCTGAGTGCGGGGTGTGTGCAACATTTGGGGCGTGGCTGGGGTTGAGATTCACCCTAAGGATGGCTGGGCGGGGAACTTAATGATTGAGAAATCCTTCTGCAGCCTCTTTTACCGGCCACAGACGGTAGCCGGCTTCTGGAATTGCGGAGGGACTGGCCCAGGGGAGGAGGGGGTGGGCGGGGCCGACCCGTTAGGGCCTCGCCCACTCTTTGGGGGCTCTGCTGGCTGGGAGCAAAAGTCTAGGCTAGAGGACTGGAGCAGGGAAGCCGGGGACTCGCTTCTCCCTCAGTGGGATAGAGGCCCTTCTCTCTGGAATGCCTGGAAACCCAAGGCTGGCTAGAGGATGGAACCAACCCTCTTTAAGTACCTGCAACACAAAGTCTATTCTTAGAGTAGGAAACGCGCTCCGCCCTCCTGGTGTACTGAGGTCCGAGGGAGGCGCCACCTACAGGGTGAATGCCGGCGTCTGGACCCCATTTGAGGGCGGGAGTTGGGAAAAACTGAAGATTGTAGGGCCCTGAGGTTGATGTAATACACTATATCTGGGAACTGCATTTATTTGGTACTCCAGGTGAATATGATTTTGAGAGTTGCACATCCCAAGCATCTGTCGCTGGAGGTAAACTGTTTCAACGTCTGGTCCAGGGCAACTCTGGTTTACAGCCCCTGCTTGGGTGGATGTACAGAACATACTAACTGGCGTTGGTAGGAAAGGAAAGGGAGCTTGTTGGTGGGAAGAAAACAGTGCAGCCCACAGAAGAGACATGTCAGCCAGGCTGGCCCCAGGGGATGACAGAGAGGCAGGGTTTCCAGACACCTTAACTCTGATGGCTGTGGTTTCGTTTATGGGCCATCAAAAAGTATTCTGAGGGTCTCTACAGGCAGTGGCTGAGATCATGTTTACTTCACTAGGACCCCCCCTTCCCAGGACCCATAGTGATTTCATGGCAGGGGTTGAATATTAAAATCACCTTAGCCAAGGAGGTAGGCAGCAACTCTTTGACCAGAAATGGGTTTCTAGACCTCCTTGTGGCTTATGAGATCTGCCCTGAAGACCTGGAAAGTCTTTGGGAAAATGAGTAGGTGCGTGTGTGAGAACTCTGGGAATTACAAGGGTCAGCTTTGGCTTGGGGTGGGAGGGGGACCTGGCATCCCTAGGCCTGGGCTTTCTTCTGCTTTGCCCTGCCACCCTCACCCCTCAACAGCTGCTTGCAAAGAGCTGCCTTTCCTGGTTTGCTCTGTGGTAGTGCTGTCTCCTGTTCCCAGTTCCATTATAGTCATCCAGTGGATCATTTGCCTTCTGTCACATTTAGGTAATTGTTGATGTTAAAGCAAGTGCACAGGAAAACATTTTTGCAGCTCAAGCCACTTATTTATATAATTGGAATTTTTCAACCCAGACTTGTGAAATTTGCTAAGTCTAACTTTGGGAAGTAGCAAGACTAGGAACAGATTTTCTGGAGACTGAGGAGCTTTCATGTGGAAATAATAGGGATTCTAGAAGATGAGAACAAGCTGGGGCCCTCTTGAGGGCAAACTAGTCCCTTTGACCAGCTGTGTCCTGCATCTGGAGATGTGGGGCTCCATCGGTCTCTAGTGGAATGGCCATTCAAACTTTCTTGGTAGATACACTCTGAGTACATTTCTACCTATTTGTACCCACAAAGAATTTTTTTCCAAGCAACTTTGTGCCCTGTTTTCCCTCCAAGCATTGGGAACCAAAGCATCTCCTTGCATGCTGCCCAGCATGGGCTGTCTCAGTGGCTGTAGGGGCTCCATGAGAAAAGTGGGTATGGTACTGGGTCTGGCCCATCTCCTGCAGACCCATAGTGATGCTAGTGATCACTGCCCCTGTTTGGAGTTGGAGTGGGAAATAGAGTAAGATTGCATGCCCTCAGCCAGTTCTTGTAATCATTTGTGAGGTATTAGTTTTAAATTTATCTTTACCAACCGAAGCAGGGATTTGATCCTAAGTCAGGTTCTTGGGGTTTTTCAGCCTCCTCTCCAAGCATGCTTTGGCTTTAGAGTCTGTTTCCAAACACACTGCTGGCTCTGTCTCTCATAGGTGCTCCCTGATACAGATGTGGAGGAAAGGTGGTCTGTCAGAGTAGAGGGCAAAACCAGGCTTATTAATGGCCACCACTTTGTCCAGGGACATGCTCAGGCCAGTGGCTCTCACCCCTGGCACCACCACTGTCCCAGGATTCCATCAGGCCTTCCTTGTGAAACTCCTCAAGCAGTGCAGGAGTTGTGGACAGGAAGTGTGAGTGTGCCCCTCCTCACTAACCACCACGGCCTCGTGCTGCTGCAGCCTCCTCCAGGTCTTAATAGATCCGCATGTGTGCATCCACACAGACGTTAAAAACATAAAAGAGGATCCCGGTAAACATTCTTCCTCTGGGGTTTTGTCTTTTGTGCTTGCTTAAAGGAGACAGCTTTATTTTTTGTGACTGTGGTGTGTTCCAAGTTGTGGTTGGTTATATGGCTAGACCATAATGTATTTTACCTTCTGTCACCTATTGAAAGGACAGCTCTGTTGCCTTTTTTTGTTTTTTGTTTTTTTATTTTGTTGTTGTTGTTTTAAGCCATGTAACTATGAGCTCTGTTGTGTGTCTGTCTTGGTGCAGAGGAGTAGGCATTGCCACAGGATTGAGACCTGATGGTACTACTAACATGTGCATGAGTGTTAATTATATTAGATGTGGATTTGATAATTTATTTTGATGCTGACTTAAAAAACATTATGTTTTTCTAGGGATGAACCCACCGTATGATCTAGCTATTCCTCTACTGGGTATTTTTCCAGGGGATTTAGAATCAGCACACTACAGTGACACAGCAAAATCTATGTTCATAGCAGCTCAATTTATAATAGCTAAATTATGGAAATAACCCAGATGCCCCTCACTGGATGAATGGATCCAAAAACTGTGGTACATATATACCATGGAGTTCTACTCAGCAATTAGAAACAATGATATTGCAACCTTTAAAGGTAAATAGATGGCTATGGAAGAAATTATGCTGAGTGAAATAAGCATAACCCAGAGAACCAAGGGTCGAATGTCTTCACTCATCTGTGGAGGCTGGAGCTAAACCCTGACCATTGTGAAAGGAGGTCAGCTCTCATGTAGTAAACCCTGATAAGGTGTAGTGACGTACAACCTTTGGCATTGGTAGAGATGTATTGGGAAGGAGGTGGGGAGTGGGAAGGATAGGGGTGGGTAATTGGGGGAGCTCTAGGGGGTAAATCTAATTTTCAGGATACAAATATATTATTTAGTTGGAAGCATATTTATTCAACAAATTAATTAAAAAAACACAAACAACAACAACAAAAAAAGAACTTCAGTAAGCAGACCAAAAAAAATTATGTTTTTAAAGGAAATTGATTGCAGTTCTTGATCTCACCTCTGCAGAGGGAGAGATTCACTTGGTCACCATCTACCTTTCAAATAAATTTTTACTTCTCTTAGTTCTCCTTTCACATGTGTGAGACCATTTAAAACAATACCAAAAAAAACCACAGTCACTCCTACACATCTTGTGGCTTGCTCTCCTGGTAGACCTTAGTTCTGGCTTTCCAGGTTCTGGGGAGTGCTTAGTGAGTTCTCAGCCCTTGCAGCAGTTAGGTGTATCTCTGAGCATAGTGGGCACTTGGGCAGGAAGTTGGTGTGGAGCCCTCTCATCCCTCTTAACCTCCTGAAAGAAGGCTGGATGCTGTCTTGTGTGAGCAAGCTGATAAACCCACGTTCACCTATCAAAGGCCCTGTGTCTGGGAACACAGTGGAAAGAAGGCTCCTGATCCTTCAGAGTAGGGCCACAAGTCCATTCATCAGAATGGCCCTTTGGGCCCCTGTGTCCTGCTTGTGAAACTCCTCTAACAATGCAGAATGTATGAGCCCACCCATCCTTCACTAACTATCATTACTCTATGCTTATGCAGCCCCTTCCAGATCTTAATGGAATTGCATGTATGCATCCACATAGACCTTTAAATACTATATAAATAGGATTCCAGCAAACATTGTACCACTTTCTACATAGCCTTCATCCTGTTAATTACCTAGTTCCTAGATGTAGCAAATCAAAAGGGAAAAGGGTGAAATACATTGATAGTTTCATAAGGTAAGGAAGGAAACAAACTGGTAAGTTAGTAAGTTATATGCACTTGTATATGTATGTGTGTGTGTGTACAGATTTTAAATATGTAACTGAAGGAACCCCACCAAACATAACATCAGGACAAATGTTGGGCTGTTTGTGAAGGGCATGTTGTTCCTTCCTTCAGTAGTCCCTTTGGCTTGCCTTGGAGAACCTGTAATAAGTGACATTCCTAATGGTGATTTGGAGATTCCAACACTATAAAAAGTGTCTAGTTTGTGCTTTAAGAAGGCAGTTTAAAATGGTTCTTAAAATAAAAACTTCTAGAGTGGTATACTCAACTCTCACAATCAATATCTAAGACTTCCAGACTGCTTGCTTGGAGCCAGACATTGTTCTGACTGCTTAAGTTTATTTGAAGTTATTTAATCTTCAAAAGTACCCTAGGAAGGGCTGGAGAGGTAGCTCAGAGGTAGAGCACTTGCAAGGACCCGGGTTCAATCTCCAGCACCACCTACTACACAACTAAGTGGAGGAAAAACAAAAACCAGATGAAAAAATAAAAATTGACTCTCTTAAAAAAAAAAAACAAAAAGCAAAAAAGGACCTGAGGAGGTGTAGACACTGTTATTACTACTAATTTTCAAAGAAGGAAACTAAGGCTTAGGTGGGTTAAAAAACATGCCCAAAGTCACATAGCAAGTGAAGGTAGAGTTGGGGTTTGCACCTGAATAGCTGTATGCCTGAGGTTGGGTGTGCCTATCGAGCCATTTGCCTCTGGACCTGCATTCTTGGTGGTGCAGGTTAGCAAGGTTCCCTAGTATTAAATGGCCAGCATATTATTCCCTCACAAATTTTTATTGTTTCTGAAATGCTAAGGGTATAGTACATGTTTACGGTCTTCCTCTAGTTTTGTCAGTTAATGTTTTGACACATATTTCTACTTTCCTTCCTCCTTTTTAAAATGTTCTCTTTAACATATTATCTAATGAACAGATGGTATTCAGCTTTCCTATTAATTCCCCAAATATCCTCTATGGGGTCCAGGAACCAAATTATATTTGGTCATCCTGTTTAGTTTCCTTTAATCTAGACAGTTTATATGTGGTTTTTGTTACATTGACATTTTAAGGATTGAGGCCAGTTGACCTGCAGAACATACCACAATCTGGACAGCATAGGTGCTGCTTAAACAATTTTTGGTCATCAGTAGGACATAGATGATGTTGAGCATTTCCACTGAGCCCTAGCTGGGATGGGGGCCATGGGATGTCATCTTTTCCTCTTGCTGGATATATCGTTAAGATGGTGTTCACTAGGTCCTCACAGGGACATTTTGTTCTTGATAACTGTATTACAGCTTTGTGGCAGGCCACAGTGCCACCCACCCTGTGTGCAGCCAGGTACTATATCAGGCAGGTCTGTACCTATTCATCTTTAGTTTCTCCCTTCCACACATCTAGTTGGTTTCTGCATTGTTTTCCGACTTCCTTGACTGGATAGGTGTTGAGGTTTTGGAGTTCTGCTTTGGAAGTTTTTTAAGGTCAAAGGACAACTTGGGGGAGGCTTAGGCATTCCCTTCCACAAACAAATAAGACACCTTTATTTTGAATAAAAATGTTTCCTGGTGGTATTTATAGCCAGTTCAAAAGGTGGTTGGTAGTTTGTACTTAGCCCACTGTACCTAGACTCAACCTGTTTTCAGGGCTTGCACAATTCTTATTGTCACTGCACACTTAGGCCCTAGTGAGTGTCTACATGCTTTCAGAAAAAAAATAGTCTGTTTTTCTTAACTTTACAACCCCAAATAGGATTATTTTCTTGAGAAATCAGCTTCCTGTTAAAGTGAGAATAAACTTCTCTCCAACTTGGTGTCTAAGAATCAGATGCTATGCTGTGTGACCAGAGTTGGGGTGGTGGAAGCAGCTGCCAGTATAGTCTCCAGGGCAGAAGGCACTGAGTTTGGAAGACTTTGATCACTGTTCTGAGCCAATGTAGTAGAGTCTTAAGCTCTAACTTTTTACCTTTGTTGGTAGGGATTAGCAATAGGCAGTTGTTAGAAGACAAATATCCATAATCAAGCTTAAAGCTGTGACTTCTGACCCCCCCCCACATCTACATATATATGTACATATATGAACATGTGTGTATTATACATGTATATGTAAGTATGACTTCCTGTTCATTGTTGTGTGTGAACGAAGCATCCAGACCCAGAACATGGTGACTATGTGGACCAGCTATTTATATGAGTTAGGCTATTGGGCAGAGGATAGAGTTTCCTCAATTGAAACTAGAACCTTGGTAAAGAGGCTCTTCATCTGCTCCACCCCAACTCCTGGCCCTCATTTCCAATACTGTTTCTCATTACTTGGCTCTTTTCCTGTCTCCCACCCTGACTACATTCCCTCCTGCTCAGGGCTGTGATCTGAACACCACTTGCCATTAGGTATTATGTATGTGTGTGGTGGGTGAGTGGGCACAACATGGCACCAACATGCAGAAATAGATGCTTTGACAAGTCTATGGTTCTTACCAATATTGTTCTGGACAAACCAACCCCAGATTTTTTTGTTTTTGTTTTTGTTTTTTATGCTGGTGGGGGGTGTCTGTTTATTGTTCTCTTTTTTGGAAGTTCATCACACAAAACCACTTGCTAACCAGGAACTTGGCCACACTCTGTGGCCATCAGCCAGTCTGTCCCAAGGTGACCTGTTTGGAAAAGAGCTGAGGCTTGATCCCTCAGATTAAATGTCCCTGTGCTACTGCCACTGGGGTGTGGCCTACTCTACATAGGTGGGGTGACCCTCAATCCCTGGGCACAGGGCACAGGTTTATCTTCTTGGAGCTGTAGCCCAAGGTGCATCATAGAAGAGCTTTGCAAGCCATGGGGCCCCCAAATTAAAAGTCACTCTCCAAGGTTGGGGGTAGAATGCTTGCATAGCATACAGGAGTCCCTGGGTTCCAACCCCATCCCTACACACGCCAAAAATTAATTAGCTAATTAATTTAATTAAAAGTCATTTCCCAAAGTGCTTGTGGTTCAGTGCCTGCCCTATACTCCTGTCTCAGGGGGTCTTCTGAAGGTGAAGCTTTCACATAGCTGTTTCCTGTGAACAGGGACCAATTGGAGGAAGCCTAGCAATGGCACGAAGGTGATAAGGACTCACCTTGTCTTCCACTCAGACTTAGTGCACAGACATGGGAGGGGATGAGTGAGGTTTTGGCTTGAGCAGCCTGATAAGTAATCAGGGACCCTGGATATGGTCTCAGTACTTTTTGGAGGGCCTACAGTTAACCCCTGTGGGTATGAGATCCTTTTGTGGTCCAGAATTCCTCCCATAGTAAGGACAACCCATAAACACCGTGGTTCTCCGAGGTTTATCTCCCTTTGGGACTCTGGGGACCTTGTGGTTTTATGTGTGGGACTTACCATTTCACTCCTGGGATCTCAGGGCAGGTCACCTCCTCTTTTTAGGGGCTAGAATACCTGCTGGGGATGAAATCAAGCTTTGTATTTGGAGGCATATCCTCCCTGAAGAGCTTCCAGGTGTGTAGTTGGCTTAAGAAGACCTGAGAATCATTTTCCTTGGGCCACACCTGAGTGTGCACAAGGCATAGAATATAACCAGGAATGTTTTCCTCCCATGAATTCCTTCTCCGAGCCTTTTTACTTGTCCTTAATTCTCTTTTATGTCTAAAAGCCCACTAAAAAGAAACAGAATAAGGGGAATTTGGTTTGGGAGTAGAGGTAGAAGTTAAAGTTAATGGCGGAGCACAAATAGAAGTTGTGCAAGGAAGCATTATGGAAATGAAAACAGAAAAGATGTATGGCTCTCAGGCTGGCTCCTAAGCCCTGCAGGAGGAAGCATTATGGAAATGAAAACAGAAAAGATGTATGGCTCTCAGACTGGCTCCTAATCCCTGCAGGAGGGGAGTTCAGAGGACCCAGGGAGCCATTGGCCTGGAGGGTTAAGGCTGCTCTCCTGGACTCTTGGCTGCGGGAACTGCTCTGAGTTTTGTCTGGATTCTGTTGAGGGTCTGAGAGCCAGGGCTGGGCACCAGGGGTGTGCCTGGGCATCTTTCCAACCATAAAACCTACACATTTTCTTTAAACAAGGGACAGTACATGTGAGTTAATTACATGGTTGCCAGTCATGTGAATCTTACGAGATGTGTAAAAGTAATGGCAGTCTGGTCTTTTGGCAGGCTCTCCATTTTCTTGGTCTATGCACTTGGGCCCATTAGCTGTTCTTGATGCATTGCTTTTGTCCTCATTCCCTGACAGCCTTGCTGATTTGCCCACTGGTCACTGGTGGGATCCTGTCTCTAGGGGTCTCCCATCCCATTGCTTAGGTTTTCAACCTCAGAAGGATTTTCCTCATGCTTGTTTATCAATTGCTGTTTGTCTCCTGGTACACGTGGCGTGTGAGAGAAGAAGGTGCCCACTGCAACTTCTGGAGACCTTAAGGGACGCTGGCCCCCTGCAGCCCTTCACGCTGAGGTTCCTCCAAGTTTGTTGTCTTTTTCCAGAGTACACCTTTTTGTCTACTTGCACAACAGTTCCTTTTTTTAAAAACTGACTTCACTGCTTGGCTTAAGGCACCAGGGTATTCTCTGAATGAGTCCAAGGGGCTTTGCAGGATGTCACCTTTTGTCAAGGCTTAAATGTGCCTTTAATATTTTATGCTGTATCCCCTTTGTGATGGGGTCTGGCTGAAGGAGGCAAGTTCCTGTGAGTGTTCACTATCATGGGTGTCATGCAGCTCTGTTGGCAAGCAGACCTGGTTATCCTAAATTACTGTCAGGCCTTAGGGTCTTGCAGGATATTCAGTATTTGCTACTTACAGGCTGTGATTAGAAGTTGCCTTAATGATGGGCTGGGCATTTTGCTTTGGACAAGTTGTACCATTGTTAAGTTTATACTTTAGCCTTTGAAAAGCATCAATCTTTATTTTCCTTTTCCTGATCTTCTTCCTTGCCCTGAATTATGAGCCAAGGGTTTGAACTGCACATTCAGTATTATATCTGATTTTGGAAGATAGATATTTGTTTGTGGTATGTGTGAATGTGTGTACATTTACGTCTGTATATTCATGTGCGTATATACCTGTGTGCATGTGCATATGTGATCAGCCATATAGCCAGCATTCAGGACAGTTGTTCTTTTAGATAAAAGCCAGTTACATGATATCTGGTCAGATGTACAGGCTGCAGCAGAAATGATTGTTGCTCCCAGCACTGAATCCCAGTACAGCTTCATCACTGAAAGGCTGATACCCTGCAATAGCAGAGGAGGAGGGAGTAATGTGTGCTTGGCTGGCAGGACCAGCCTTCAAGGCAGAGAAGGGCCCTGGAGTTGAATCTGACAGTATTACTGTTTCTCTGTTCTTCCTCCACAAATCATGAGGTCTGGGGGCCTGGTATGGGGGCCCAGCCAGATGTGGAGAATGAATGGGATCTTAGCTCATTAGCTGTCCAGCTGGGTCTTACCTTTCTTCACCCCCTCCTCATACCCTGGGATCTGAGCTGTTTCTCATCTGCCTTCAGAGCTTTCCAGCCCTCAGAACAAGCGTCAGGGAAAAGGGCTGCAGGGACTAGAAGAGAGAGTGTGAAGGTGCTTGCTCCTCCTTTGTACTGTAGGTAGCTCTGCTTGGAAGACCCTGCAGGGGAGACTGTACCTTCCTCCTTGCACCCTATGGGGACACCCTGGCATCCATCCCATGGTGTTGGGAGGAAGTGACTTGGTTGGCTGTTCCTGGTTGTAGTCAGGGTCCTCCTACACAGCAGAACTGGGGGTAAACACTGGGTTGCCTTGACGACCGAGCTGAGCCAAGACTCAAAGTGCTTGTAACTAGAGAAGTTCTAATTGTCTTAAGTTTCTAGGATGGGTTTCTATTTTGATTTTTTTTTTTTAATTAGCTAGTGTGACTAAGATAGCAAAATGCCTGACCTGGTTCTTATAATTTCTTAATAAACATTATATTCCCTTTATAGGAGGAACATTTCAGTGATTCATTGACTTTGTGTATTTGGCAGCTGTGAGAGGCAGGATGGGGGCAGTGCAGAGTCCTCCCGGCTTCCCCTGCCGTGCCCTTCATCCAGCCCCCCCCCCCCCCCGCCCCGACAGTTGGCAGGGCCACAGGCCAGGGAGTGCTGGCAAGGGTCCAGGGACTAGAAGCACTTACGTAAACACCACACCAGGATTTTATTGGCTTTGAGGCTGATTAATTCCATGGAAAATTTTGGGGAGCTGTTTCCCTTCTCTTAGAATGTTCAGATGCCCATAAGTGGAGCTTCCAGAAACTATCAGACAGACCAGTATATCTATCTGCTTGAGCCCAAGGGGTGGCCTCCCCACCCAGTGCCAGGCCCTCTCTCTGGAGGTCAAGATGTGAACTTGTTTTACACCTTGGTGCAGGTGATGTTTCTGTTTGCTGTTAAAATCTAATTGCTCATGCTGGCAGCCTGGGTTAGCTGCATCTGGGCCCAAGTCCTCCTGCCCACTTCCCTGCATTCTTAGTAGGATGTCCTGGAGGAAATGTCCTCACAGTATGGTGGGGACTCAGCTGTATGTTCTTGCACAGGCCTGTACCTTAACTTTGTTTGTCACTGGGCTTTCCTGCTCTGTCTAACCATAAAATATGTTGTATAGAGCCACCTGTCCTTGCAAGGAGCCAAGGTGAGTCTACAAGAAGCATTTTCATTCATTTTATCAGTAGGGCTGACCTAGGTTGCCCAGTTGGGTAATATGTCCTGTGAGCCACTCTGCAGAACTACTCCTAGGGTCCTGTCCTCATCATGGTTGTACAGGGCCTTTTGAGTCCCTTTCCACAGCACAGGCATGTCAAAGTAGGCTGGGCTGCCTCCTGGATCTTTTCTCCTCTGCCCTCATGAGCAACTCCTGGCATGGAGCTATAGGAAAGCATCTCCCTGCAACAGGGGATATTCCAGTTGTCAGTGGGGTCAGGGCCCACCCACCAAACACTAAAGGAAATATCCAGATTTTGCTGCATTTATTTTAGAATTTGTCCCTTGTGTTGCTTTTCTATACTCAGATTCCCAGCTTCTCCAACTTTCCCCTTTGAACTCTGGATAATTGTCCCTCAGCATGGTGCTGAGCCCCTGGGTGGTATGCCAAGTTAGTGCCCCCTCTCTGGAGCAGCCTTCCTCACCTGGTCACCAAATAGTCTTCTTGTCATCCTTTCTCTCTCTGTAAGATAGAAACAGTCCTGTTAACACAACCCCTTTCAGGATTTGACTTTTATGAAGAGTTTATAATGTTGGAGAAAAAAAACTCAAATATATTGACATGGTATTGAAGAGTATTAAAGAGTCCAAAGCACGAACACATATGGGAGTTTTATGCCCAGTGCCTAGCACCTCTGTGCTGTTTGCAAGGTCTGATGGTTTGTGCTTTGGACTTTGAGCCCCACATCATTGCTGCATCTCTCTTCGTGGCCGGCCCTGTAGAAGTTTGACTCTACATCATATTTTAGTAACCTTCTTTAGGAGTTTCTCAGTGTTTTATTTTTTATCAGAGAAAGGTGTTTTGTTCGGTTACGCCTCATTATCTAAAAAGAGAAACATTATGAAATTGATGAGGATGCTTAGCTTTGGAGTTGGAGCAGGTGGAGTTCAGTCCTGAGTTTCCATCAGTAATGTGGGTCTGTCTGATCATGCTGACCTCTGAGGAACACATGAGAATATGGACAAGGCATCTAGGACCATGGGGTTTGTGGGCAGGCTGTGTGTGTTTAACCTGCAAGAGCAGAATTTCATGTCCTGCAGTATTACTCAACAGGTGCCTGGATGGGTAGTTTTGCTGCTTGCCTTTTTGAAAAGAGAACGATTCAGAACTTCACTTTTGAAGTAGGTCCTGAATCATGCTGCAGGATCCTTAACTGCCTTACCGCATGCCCTGTGGCATGGAGCATGGGGTGGCCTCAGGTGCACAGCCCCAGCTTCTATGTCTGTAAGATGCCCATCTCAAGGATGCCAGAAACAAACCAGTTGTTGAAAAGTAGTATAGACTGCAAGATTTCATGAGCATCCTGTTGTTGCTATGATGACCATCTTGCTGGGTATTGAGCTCTGCTCAGACTAGGGAGTGGTGACCCTAACTCAGGTGAGCCTCCTTTGTTACCAGGTAACCAGGCCATCCCAGGTACCAGTAGGAGGTGGTACTTGTCTAGACTCAAATTAGTAGAAGCGGCTGAAATAAAATCTCAAGATGAAAGACTTGGTCCCTGGTCTTCAGAGCAGTTCTGAACAAGCCAAAGTACTGACAGGGATAGCCCCCTTCCTGTCAGTAGTCTTAGGCAGTTTCATAATGACAGGTGGCTGTGCCAGTCCTGTTGAGTGACTCCACCCAAGTAGAAGGACTTTCTGAGTCCCAGTGTATTCTGAGCAGTCTCTGGCAAGGGAGGCCAGTATCTCAGGAGCCCTTCCTCTCCTCACAAGGTTCAGGTACTGTGAACAGGTTTTGCAACTGATAGCCCTTCATCAGAAATCCTGTTTGCGGAATGACTGTGTCACGTGACCACTCTAGACAAGCCCCTGGGAATGGAGCTCACTAGCCTCTCCTCTCAGAACATCGTATGCAGCCTAGGGAGTCCCATCAGGACCTACTTTCCCTGTTTTTATGACTTGCCAGGGCTTCTCTGGTTTCAGCAGGAATTGTACTTCCATGTTTACAGCAGTGACTGCTTTGTGAACTTGGGTCCATATATAGATTTTTTTTTCCTTTCCCCCCCCTTTTTTTTCTTTTTTGGGGAGCAGCAATTCTGTGCTTGTAAATATGTTTCCTACGGTGAAGCAAAGACTCTTCTTGAGACTGGCTTTGCAGCTGTGAAGCAGGTATCTTACCCTTTCCTGCTTTCTTATCATCTTCATATGATAGTATTTGGCAACAGAAGGCTTCCTGTGTGGTCTGAGCATATTTTGAATGACTGTAAATAACAGCATGGCTTCCTTTCTCTTTCCCTGCATGTTTGCTCCAGAGGATACCCATGAATGTGCCACTTTGCAGAGCCCACTTACTGGGTGCGGGTAGGAACTTCTTCCTGGGACAGAGGCTTGTCTTCCCCTGCCGTCCAGGCCTCTTTGCTCAGACTGCAGAGGATACAATGTGCTGCATGTGTCATTTGTGTGCCCTGTCAGTGTGATCTTGAGTGGAGGTCCTCCCTATTTTGCTCTATGCCATTAGGTGTGGAGCAGCCCTTGGCCTGGGCTGGGGACTGTCCTGTGCCTCTGCACAGGGCTTGCCCACTTAGGCATTCTCTTGACACCACCCTGGGAGAAGCATTGAGAAGCCTGTGGCACAGGCTTGGGGCTTTTGGAGTAGAGAGATGTAGGATGGACTCAGTCTCCCGAAGAACCTATTGCACCTGCCACACACTGTTCTGGACCATGTACCATCCCAGGCCTCAACCTCTAGAGATGGGAGAGAGACTGCCTCTAGGCTTCTCAGCTGCAGGGAGAAGAACAGGAGGCTGGTGGGGGTGTGTAGCCTTTTGGGAAGACCAGCAGGTGGGGCCTGCATGCTGATGGACACTGGTAGGGACCATATGCCCACCTACATGGGCAGCTCTGTGGGCCATAGTAACTCAAACTGGATTTCATGTAAGGAGATGATTTCCAACCATATAAAATGACTTGGAGAAGTTTTCTGTTTAAACCATTGAGAGCCAGTTAGCACCAGATGTTCCAGCAACTTACAGTCCAACAGGCAGACCTAAGTCCTAGATTGGGGACGTTCTGACAGACTATGACTGTCACTTCCTATTCCTGTGACTCCATATGGAAGGCCTCCTTGGAAAGACCTGACTGAGGTGGGTGGCCCAAAGGCACCTTGGGCTTCAGTACAGAGTTAGCTGGCCCAGGTTCCTGAACAAACTTAGGATGGTGACCACTAGGCTCCTGCCCTTGCAGTGTTGAGGGCAAGGGCAGGCCATGGGACTGTCCCACTTAAATATCCCTTCCTCAGGGAGGACTCTTACCCATCCACCTGCACTCACCTGCAGGTCTTTTTGTGATCGTGTGTTCAGTGCCCCTCCTCCTTGTTTTTCAGAGTTGGACCTTTGGTGTCCTGGTGGGTGGCCTGGCCTCTCACCCCTCTGTCACAGTTCTGGCCCATGACAGGGGGCATCATCCATTTAGGAGCTAAGGCTGGGCTAGCTGAGGGGCCTTTTCTGTCTTTTGAGTGGGGAGGGTTTTGACCTGGGCCTTGTTCCATACCCTCCCTACCCACTGCGGCCTGTGCAGGGATTGTTCTAAGAATGTGGAGAATGAGTACTGGTTCTGGGATCTGCAGATTTTTTCCCCTTAAAAGTAGTAGATCTTTCTTTTAAGAAAACCTCATGGAATGCAGTGCAGAAAAGAACTGGGGACTACTGATGAGTTGGAGCAGAAGTAAGGGCAGGAGGGCCCTGGCTGACTTTGAGTGCTGCCCAGGATCTCTCCCTGTGTGCTTACCCTAAGGAAAGAGTGCTGAGTAATCCCGAGGCTAGTGCTCCCTCCTCCCCTGATGTGGAAAGGAAGGAGTCCAGCTTAGTGGAGTAGGAACAGAGGGACCCACAGGTAATCATACGAGGCTAAGGTCCCAGCTTGGGACTCCTGATGGTCATCCCAGGTATTTGGGCCATAGTGCCTCTGAAAGGTGCAGACTAACCCTTGAGCTATGCCAGGGTTTGGGGGCTATTGAGGTCTGGGGCAGGTACTTTTGAGCCTTTAGGATCTGATCCTCTCCTGGTGCTTTAGAGGAGTGCCACTGTGGCCTTCTCACCTTTGAGCAGGTGGTAATTTGGTCTGGGCTTCGTGGGTTGGGCAGGAAGAAGCAGTGATGAGATCCTGGTCAGGGAGAGAACAGGGTAGGGTAGATGGGGGCAGGCAAGTAGGTCAACCAGCCTGAGGAGAGTGGAATCCAGATTCAAACCTGGGAAGCCTTGGGTTCTCCAAAGGAGAGAGAGAGAGTGGCCACAGTTAAAGACAGAGCACTGAAGCTGCTGGAAGTAGGGCTCGTCTGGCCAGGGTCACAGGACCTAGCTATGTAAAGCTGCATTTGTGGGGGTTGTCAGTGGACAATGCAGGTCAGGTAACATGGGTTTCTTTACTTGTTCTTCAGTGTCATGAGGGGCTTGGCTCATGATGCTTCTTTCCCTTGAGGATTTGGTGTCTGTGAAAGCATTGACATGTGGCCCCATCCAACATCCTACACTGTAGGCCTGGGATGCCCTTGCTCCTGCCTCACCTTCCTCCTCCTCCTCATGTCTGCCTAGAGAGCACTGTGGATGGGGCAGATCAAGGCCTGAGTGACTGCCATTTGTCCAGAGGCAGCACCCAGAGGATCCACTGGAACTATCACCAGATCATATCCTGAGTCCAAAAGGAAGTCCTTGAATGGGTGTGTGGAGTAGTAGGTGGAGTCAGGAAAGCGAGGAAGAAAGCTGCTTCTGTGGCCTCCCCAGACTCTTTGCCAGTGACCTCTCCCCTGCGTTCTGGGCCCTGATGTTCCCAAAGAGGCATTTACCCCATCTGGCTAGAATGCCTGGCCCTGAAGTTGTCACTGCCATGAGGCTGTAGCTTGAATTAGGTGGGCTGGTCACTCCCTCCCAGTCATAGTGCTGAGCACACCAACGCTTAGTGGCCATGTGCTTAGTTCTAGCATGTCCCTCTGCATGATCAGCCTAGTGTGTGGGTCTTCAAGTATTGTCAGCCACATAACTCATATTTGCACTGCTAGTCTGTGAAGGGCTAATAATACTCTGCTGGGGAGGGCTGTATCTTCACCCTCACCTGCCCACCCCCCTTGGCCTTTGCTACCCCAGGGGTATAGTTTGCAGCCAGTGGTGGGAATGAATGTGCTCTTCTGTTTCCAGAGGGAAAATATGAGAGCTGAGAGGAAGCGCACCTCCAGAGCACTCATGTGTGCCAGCACCGGGCTGGAAACCCAGGGCCATTCCGCACAGAACACCAGATCGATGATCTTGACATTGTTTCTGGAAAGAACACCCATTTGAGGCTTCTAGAAAGCACCCTCTTCCTTTCTTTGAAATCTGTAGTCTTTCCCCCACGTTCTTTAAGTCCAGGTGTTCCTCTGCAGACATCTTACTCTGGCCACAGGGCTGAGCTCCTGGCCAGTCCTGTGTTTCTTCCTGGATTTGTTTCCCTCTAACCTGACCCTCCCCCACATTATTATCAGTTTGACCACCCTGGAGTCACACAGTAACTGTGGGAAGCCCCCAGGCCACAGCCTTGCATTATCTCTTCTCTCGCTTCTGCTGCTTCCTCAGTTCTTGCTCGGATGGTGCCCTCTGAAGACCTGGGAGCTTCCAGGCCTGGGTCCCAAAGCTTCCTGCTGCCCCCTCCCATGGTCCCAGCCTCTGCTTTTGTTTTGGGAGGTTCCCCTCTTAGTGCAAGCTTGCTCTGTTGCAGGGTGGCAGCTCATTTCAAAGGTATCACCTTCAACTTAAAGAAGAAATGAAAACACCACCTGTCCTTGATATCTTTCAGTTTCTAGACAGGGACATTCCAAGTACTCAGTGATGGGCCAGGGCTCCTGCTGGGCCCCTTGACTGTCAGCACTGGGGTGATTGGTGTCCTCATTTCCACCCTACTCTTTCATGCTGGCAGTTCTGGGTCTGGGTAGGTACAGACTGGATGGGTGTAGTTTGCAGACTTGGTCCCCATTGCCCTCCTGGGCTTCATCTGGGCTGTGGTGAGGTCAGATCTGTAATAGGGCATAAGATGAGCTCAACAAGGAGGATTTGAGGGCCTGATAAGCTAAGGGATCAGGCAGGGGTTTTGATTTGGACACCCAGGATCAGGAGGTCACCATAGTGCTCTGCCAGGAGCATCAGCCTGAGACAAAAATTTCTTCATGGACCCTAGGAACTATTTAAGGAAGACAGGGCCATCAGCTTCTTTGTTGGCAACGGGACCATTGTGTCTCTGGAAGTGTTGTCTTTGCCCTTGTAGTTGGGGAAAAGGAGTCTGAGCAGAGCTAGGCACACGCTTATCCCCCAGAAGGGTAGCTGGGAGGTGAGCTGTGTGTATCGTGGCAGAGGAGCCACCTTGGGTCTTTCTGAGTAAGGGTGGTGATGTGACAGAGGCTGAGGGGCAAACCCTCTGGAATTACGCATGCTGCAGGGGCCTTCAGGAGGCTGGTCCAGGAAGGGGGATTGCCTTTACCATGATAGTGTGCAATACAGGGAGGTATCCTGCTTTAGAGGTGCAGCTTCTGGGAGATGGGGGAGTCCTACCACAGGCTATCACCCATAGGGACTGGATGGGAGGATGCTATGTAGGGGAGAGAGGGGAGGGGGACAGTGTGACTTGGGAAGCCAAAGGAAGAAGTGGCTACAGAAGCAGTGTGTGTTGCAGTGGCTGAACGCGAGGCAGCAGCATGAGGGACTCAACCTCTTGGTGTCCCCTCTGGGCTTCTGAGGCCTAGGGGCTTCATGCAAGCTGCAGGGTGGGGCTCTTTTGGTGGTGGAGTTTGGTAGAACACAAATGTATGTGGTTGGCTTCCCCTGGATGGCACAGCTCTGTGGATGGCACTGGTCCCCAGCACATGCAGAAAAGGTGCATTCCAGTGTTGTGTCCTGGATCTCACCCTTAAGTGTTTCCAGCTTTGCCTTTTTGGCCATTCCTGGCTGTACCTCATCATTGAAGATTTTTCCATTTTTTTCTGGACACATTCATGTCTGAAGGCTGGAGACAAGTCACAAACTCTAGGTTTTCTTGCTGGTGAAAGAAAATGTAATTTGCTCAGGGCTGTGGGAGGAGGGAAGGGATGTCCTTCCTTTTCTCACAGATCAAACTTGGAGTTGGAATCGTACTCTAGTCAGGAATATCATGGGAAGGGTGAAAAGAGAAGATATCAGGGCAGAAGCACACAGAGTGACAGGTGCTTCCTGCTGCCCTCATTTTCTGATTTTGCACTGAAATAACAGCAGAACATAAAGCCTGTCAGCACAGGTTTCAGTGCCTTCCAGATGGGAAAAAACACCACACAGGCACATGTACATATGTGAACACACTTTTTTTATTGAAAATGATAGATTTACTGCAGGACCGTTTAATGAAGTTCAGAGAACTTAAGTGGTGCCCACAGTTTTACCTCCTAAGGACTATTTCTTGGCCCTGTTCTCGCTGAAAATTTGGAAAGAGAAAGTCCAAGAAGCTCTTCCTGGCAAACAAGGCATGGTCCGACAGTGAAGATGTACAGCTTGCCTGCTTCAGCCACTGAGAGCTGCATTTTTGTGAGCTGGGGATTCAGACTGCATTCCAGACTTTGAGGCCTTGGGTTGTAGGTGGGAGCCTCAATTACTATCATTGGTTTTAGCATCTCCCAGGGCCATTTGTGGAGGCCTGATGTCTTAGTACTTTTGGGTCATTGTAAAGAAATACCATAGATTGGATGGCTGTGGTACGCAACACAGATTTGTGACAAATGTCACAGTTCTGGAGCCTGGATGTCCAGCATTAAGTTGCCTGCAGATTCTGTATCTGGTAAGAGTGACACTGAAGAGAGATGGTGTCTCCTCCCTGTCTTTCTCTTGACAAAGGTGTGAGGCAGCTCTCTAATGGCACTAATCCCCATCCTGAGGGCTTTGACCTCATAACCTAATTACCTCTCAAAGGTCTGACCTCCTAAATCCCATCACATTTGGGGTGAGGATTTTAGTATAATAATTTTGGGGGACATGCACATTCAGACCATAGCATATGCAGTGTCCTTTCTGGAACCATATTGCACTGACAGTAGGATGGGATGGGATGGGTTCTTAGTAGGCTAAGTCCCTCACTTACAAGGGCTTTTTCTGTTCCCTGACTTTGGATGATCATGGCTGTGATTTTTACCCCATCTGGAGGAATCCCAGGACCTTGGGGAAATGCAGCTGCCTTGCATTTAGGGAGAAGAGACTGATGCTGCGTTCCCACCATCCCTCCTGTGCAGGTCACCATGTCAGCACTATTTTACACAGCTGGGGATTGAATGACAGCTGCCTTCACCCATGTGGGAAGCCTGTGCCCAGTTGGACAGCAATGACACAATAGTCCTCTAAGATGGATGGTAGCCATGCCAGGGCATCCGGAAATCTACAGGTGCTTGCCTCATGCTGTGCTGATCCTGGACCTGAGTCTCTGGGACTAGGCTAGCTGTAGACAGGCCCTAGCCTCTGCTTGATCACCTCACCTCTGATATTTCCATGACTTCTTGCCACCTGAGTATGTGGGTAGTATTTTTCAGTGCCTCACAGACACTGGGGAGGAACTGGTTGATGGTTGAGGAGGAAAAGCCACTGTTGTGAGTGGGTGTGGGTAAGGCCTGTGCCACTGCTGTTTTGTGACCCAGGTCAAGGGAAAATGGGAGCCAGCAGCTTAGGAGTTGAGGTCCTCAGTGAGGCTTTAAGCCTGCTTCTTCTGGGCTTGGATGGCTCCCTGGGGTGGTCACAGCTTCCAGTACCCCTCCCACCAGTGTGAACTTGTGTGAATTAATGAGAAGCAGATGAGTTCAGATGCCCCTGGAATTCCACATAAATTAAAATGGCAGAATGTGATCCAAACATACTCAGAGAGTTATTGAAGTGGCCAAGTTCTCAGAGCAGTCTTTGCAGGATTTGTGAACATCTAATGGGATGATGTTCTCTTCCCCACCAATTGGAGCCCTAGAGAAAATCTCCTAGCCTTCAGCCCTTCCAGGACTTAGAGAAAGGTGCAGTTGCAACCTCTGTTTATTTGTTTTTGAGTCAGGGTGTGTGTTGCTCAGGTTGGCCTTGAACTTTTGAGGTCTTCCTGCCTCAGCTTACCAAATAGCTAGGATTACATGCATCACCATGTTCATCTGTGATCTCTGTTCCAAGTCAATATGCACCTTAAAGGTTAGGAAGGAAACAGGTTCTGGCCCAGTCACATTGGAACATTAGATACCCTGGACCCAGAGATACTGAGTGCATAGATAAATCCTTTGGAACTGTGGAAGGTTGAAGAGAGGCACAACAGGCCCCCTGGGACACAAGGCCTCTTAACATTCACTTGTCATATAGGAGATCCATTGTGTAGAACCTGTCCCCAGCTCTCCTCTTCCTGCTTTCAGTGAGAACAGCTGTCTGTTAGCCAGGCAGGCAGACAGCTGAGAGCAGGTCTCACTGCAGATGTGGTTGCAGACAAAGATGCTCCATTTAGATTCTGTCTTCATCAGATTGTTAAAATATAGGCTACAGGGAATTATGTCTCCCAGGGTTTAGGGCAAAGAAAGTGAGGTCCAGGCCTTAGTCATTTGCATTTTTTTAACCCACCAAATGTTTATAGAGAAAGCAGTTTGTTGTACAAGGCAGCCTCTGGTCCAACTTCCTTGACTTTCTCTGTGAAGTCTGGAACTTGCACAGGGTCTGGCTCATTAGTTCAGGTTCCAGATTTCAGGGGATCCACAGAGCAACTTGGGTCTGAATATAGCCCAGGCCAGTGGAGAAGGCAGGTCCCACTGAGATCTGAGATGCACCCACAGCCAGGCCAGAATCCAGGCCTGGCACCCACTTGCCCAGGGTCCTTGTGGGGTACATCAGGGTTGAATAGTTGAGCTACCCTTGCTTTCCATGGCCTCCTGTGAGAACATGATTATGATGGTGAGATTGGGATGCTAAAAGGGAACCTTGGTGGATATATCCAAGTGGATATGTGTCTCCACAAATGACTTAGTTTTTAAGATGACCCACATTCATCATCCCTGGATCTAATAGCAGATTTCAAGTTGAGGCAAGGTCCGAAAAACATGAGTCAACACCAGAAAATGTTTGCTCAACCTATATCATGGGTTTGCTTTTGGTGCTTGGAATGGGATAAGATGATTTTTCCTTTTTCCTGCAAGAAATTGTCTTGCTGGAAAACTGAATTTTTATTTTATTTAATTATGGGGGATTGAACCCAGGGGTGCTTTACCACTGAGCCACATCCCTAGCCCTTTTTATTTATTTATTTATTTTATTTTGAAAGAAGGTCATGATAACTTTCCTCACTAAGTTACTGAGGCTGGTCTCAAACTTGATTCTCCTGCCTCAGCCTCCTGAGTTGCTGCAGTTACGGATGTGTACCACTGCGCCTAGCTTGAAAAACTGATTTTAATGCCTTGCATTTGCTTACACTTCTGATTGCAAAAGTTGAGCATCTTAATTACAGATGATTTTGGAGACAGAAAAGTTATCAAGAGAAAAATTAATAAGGCAAGGAAATCAATACTTTAAGTCACTTCTCACAAGCCACCACTGTTAACGTTTTTTGACAGTGTTGGGGATTGAAACCAGGGCTTTGCACCTGCTAGGCAATGCTCTGCTATTGTGCTACATCTCCCACTCCATTTTTTTCACCTGTATATTTTAATGTAAAACTTGGAATCATCCCTTAGAAGTCATTTTTTGTTCATTTATCCATTTTAATATTCATTCTATCATGATTAACATTCCCAAGGCACTAACTGGTTTTTAGCTTGGCCTTTTTGGGGCAGGGGTCGGGGGCACAGGGGATCAAACAAACCCAGGTCCTCACACATGTTAAGCAAGGGGTTGACCACCGTGCCACACCCCATCCTGCTAGCCTGACCCTTAATGGTTGCCTGCTTATCTTTGGCAGTTCATCTTGCAGCCTCCTTACTCAAGTCCTGGCTCAGGTAGCTGTGCTTTCTCTGATGATTTGCTCTTCTGGAGCAGCCCTGTGACAACCATCCGCATTGTGTGCATCGTCATTATTTTAATGTGAATTTCTAGGAGCCAGTGAAGGAATGTGCTTTTCAGGGGCAAATTGCCTTCTAGAAAGGTGGAATGAGTCTTGACACTCAGCAGTAAGGAAGGTGGTGGGTATGTAATTAGATGTCAGAAGGTTTTACAGTGAAAAGAAGTCACTATTGGAGTTTATGACAAAGGAGCCCCAGACCTGCCCTTTACCTAGGTACTTCAGCATGTTCTGACGCATGAGCTCCTTTGGAAGTCAGGTCTGGAGGGTTTGTGGTCTGGCCTTGGACACCAGGGTCCTGAGATCTTGCAGTTTAGGGACAGGAGACTCATGGCAAGGCCTGGCCTGGGTTGCTGCAAGTGTTGAGCACAGGCTATGCCCATGGGTTCCACTGTACCTCTCAGCCATGGCATCCTTGGGGAGGCCCTCTATGTGCCCTATATAACCTGGGAGGACTACACAAAGAAAAACATCCTGGGCTGTAAATTTTACCCTGCAGAATCTCTGGGCTTTCAGCTGCCTGTGTCCTGCTTAGAATGCACAGACTTGGTGGCACCAGTGAGAAAGAACAGGCCAGTCCTGCTCTGCTTGACCTAGGTGTGGGCTGGACATGAGCCACAAGGTCAGCCAGCAACCTCAGCAAATGATGACATTAACCCCTGTGTCATTAGTGGTGCCATTTGATGTGGTTTTGGTGTGCTTCTGGCTCTTGGCCCTGGGACTCCTCCCTACCACCAAGGACCCTCTACTCTTAGGACAGTGACATGAAGAAGAGGGGCCCCCTCTTTGAGTTTCTCTTTTTAAACTGAAACCAGACTGCTTCCAGGAAAACAGCACTCAGGAAGGGCCTCTAGGTATCTACTCTGTCCTAGGCAGGAGCTAGGACAGGGCTTCCTTCAGGGCTGGGGCCTCTAGTCTGTGTGTTTCTAGGCTTCTCAAGTGCTTCCCAGCTCCGAATTGTTACTACTGGGCTAATTTCTTTCTTTTGACATTTGTGAATTATTAGGTGGCAGAGATCAATGAACAGAAAGTTAATGAGAAGATGTATTAAATCCTGGGCATTGCAAGGCCAAACTAAGTTCTTTTAGGAGCAAAGGAAGGTAGGACATCTTTTCTATGTCACTAGCTGTGGGCCTCACCAGAGAGAACCTCAAGACCACTGGGCCTTGGGACCTTCAGAGTGACTACTCAGTTCTTGTGCAGAGGGCAGCTCCTTGACCATGGAGCATGACAAGGCCAGGCCTTCTTCCCTCTCTGTCTGCAGCTGCCATGCAGCTGGCCTGGGCTGTGGACTTTGTTGGCACCTCATCTGAGTGTGGAGCTTGCTCAGACTGTGGGTGGGCCTTCTAGAGGAGGAGGGGCTATAGTGATAGGGAAGGAGGACCTAGCCAGAGAGCTGTGCTTAAGAATAGTGCCACCCTTTGCTGACTCTGTGGCCTGCCACCCCTCTCAGACCTTCTTTGGGCTAGATTTCTTGGCCTGTCACTTAGGGCGTTTTATTGGGTTGTGTTAAAAGGTTAGTGCCCAGTGGTACAAGAGCAACTTTCACAACTACGTTGCTGGCTCACCCAGGAAAAGAGGGCAGGGCCAGGGCAGTGCTGGGGGATCCTGTCCTAAGCTCTCTAGAGCTGTGGCTGTTGTGTCCTTGAGTGTTACCACAGGCTGTAGAAGTCCTCCTTGTGGAGTGAGGTGTCCTGTGGGCTCTTGGGCTGGGGGCCACCACCACCTTTGCTGCCATCTGGTGTGGTCCACCTGGGACTGGCCTGGTGTCAGGCGTGTCCCAGCAGGGCTTGGGAGGCTTCCAGATCTGTTTTCATTCTCAATTCATTTATTTCTAAACCATCTCAGGGCCACAGAGAACAAACTGTTGTCCTCAGCTGACCTCAGATTCCTGGCCTGAATTGTTTGCCATTTGCTAATTTTAGCTTCGATCATTTCCACCCTTCTCCTCCCCCCTGAAAGGGAGACACAGACCGAGAATAGCTGCTGGGAAGGGGGGCTGTGCTGGTTGTGGCCAGAGTTCCCACAGCGATCTGGCAGGGTGTATGGATAGCTCCTGCAGTCAGGCTTGGTGAAGGGGCTCTCCATAGGCAGACTCCCCAACCCACGAAGAGGACCCCACATTCTTGGGGCATTCATGTGCCTTAGAGGAGAAGATAACTCATGTTTGGGTTTTTCTTCTAAACAAAAACCAGGCTACTTCCAAGAAAATCGTGTACCCCCAAGGCCCTCCTAGCACACAGAATCCTGGGAAGTGCTGACTCCACCTGCCACCCCAGACCCCAGGACCCAAGTCGTAGCCTGAAGTCAGATGTGGCACTGAGCCACAGCCAGGCCCAGGATTCTTGTCAGACTGGAGGGCTCACACACGTTCAGTGCTTGTCCAGTGTGGCCTGGAGCCAGCTGTGCTTTTCCTCCCAACCTCCCATATAGGCAGTGGGAGGAGGACTGTGCCTGAGTGGATGGACAGCAACGGCAGGTCCAGGAAATCGGGCCCAGGCCTACAGGATAAGACCTGTCCTGGGAGGGAGGCAAAGAAGCAGCTGACCTAATCTCAGACCACAGGGTTCAGGCCTTGGGAGAGCAGCAGATGGAATGAAATCAAGCCAGAAAGAGTGTCCCTTAGGCTTGGCCTGAGGCATGGGATTGCAGTCCCTGTCTCACATAGTTTTTAAACTTCTATTGTAGAGAACATTAGATGCCACAGTAGACAGGAGCATATAGCAAACACCCACATCCCCAGCGCCCCCTCTTACCTTTCCCACAGTCTTATTGTCTTTTCTATACCCCATCTCGCCATTTCAGTTGTTTTGAAGCACTTTATAGTTCTATCCATAAATATTTCAGTGCCACACATTTTTAAATGAAAGTTTAGTGTGTCTAATTGTGATGTTAGGATAACACTAGGTAAGTAGAATGAAGAAATCAAAAGCCTGAACTCCCCTCACTTTGACACTGGAGCCACCTTTGCAAGATGTGCTGGGGCTGCAGCTCAGCAGTAGAGTATGCGGTGCACGTACAGAGGGCCTGAGTTCTGACCCCAGCAAGACACACGCACGAGGGGTAGGGGGAGTCCTTAGTCTCAGGTTATAACTATTTTCAGGTAAAAAGAAGGCAACCAGGAAACAACCCTTCTGTCAGTGTTGGGCTATGTGGACATATATATCTGAAATCAAAAGCAGCTTCTGCCAAAACCAATCAAAAGCGCTGTGATGGTAACACAGCTAGGAAGAGGCCTAGTTGCCCAGTGGTTTCTCTTGGGATGGTCCTGCACCTCCCCCAGAGCAAGAGACAGGATATAACCTCCACACAACTTAGGGGGACAGTACGGCAGCTATCTCCCACAGTTTCAGAAGAGGGGATTATTAGTAAAAGAAAAAAAAGCAATTCTCTAAAGAAAGGACATACTTGCCACAAATATCACACTCCTAGCATTTTGTAAATTATTTTAAAAATTTCATGAGAGTAGCACATGTGATAAATACCTGCAGCTTAAGAATCAAGTTGTTCTGCATGTTTTATTATGATACACAGGTCCCTAGCTGCTCCTCTGCCCCCCGCCCCCGATCTTTCTCCCTCTGCCCAGAGGCAGCACTGCCAGTTTCCTCAGCTATTTCCTTTGGTACCTACCTTTCTCTCTCTCCATGTCTTGCTCCTTAGAGCCTTATTGATGTTTAGTTTTAGGCATTATCTCTTGACTTCCATGATGGCAGAATAGGATGTGGCTCCCAGTTAACTCCTTGTCACTCCCATCCACAGGCCCTGATATGATAGGATCTTTAGGATTAGGTGCCTGTATTTTGCTGATTGTGGTTGGACACTAATTTTAGGAGACCCATGCATGCATTACCCACATTTCTTTTCTTTAGAATCTATAACTGCCTTTTTTTTCCTTTTCTTTTTTAAAGAGAGAAAGAGTTAATTTTGTTTATTTTTTAATATGGTTTTTGTTTTTCTGACACTTAGTCATGTGTGTGGTGCTGGGGATTGAACCCCAGTCCTCATGCATGCCAGGCAACTGCTCTATTGCTGAGCCACTTTTCCAGCCCCCCCATAGTTGCCTTTTTGCTTTGTTTTCTTGGTGCTGTTGTCACTCACTTGTCCCTACACCCTCCATGGCCTGTACAAGGTGGTCCCCTGGAGGTTGGTTGTCACCCTGGGATTCCTCCTCTATACTTGGGCTTCTCTTTCGTTCTGTGTCTCTTCCACAGCTGCCTAGAAGGGTGCATGAGAGGCCAGAGTGTTGAGGCTCACCTGTCTAGAAATGGCGACATCCTGGGATTCAGTTCTGGCTGGGTGTCTGTCATATCATAGTTGGGGTGGTATCCTTAAGGACTTGAAGGCCAGGCCTCACTGTCTTCGTCCTTTGATGTTGCTTTTGAGAAGCCAAAGCCCTTCTGACTTCTGATCATACCTGCTGTGCGTTCCTCTCTGAAACTTTCTGGTGTTCCCTTTATCCCAGGACTCTGAGGTGTGGATACGTGAGGCAGTGCCTCGTGGTGCTATTTCTGCAGCAGGCCCCTCATGGAGTGTCTGGAGTGTGTCCTTATATACTTTACTCCCCTTGCATCGCTTCCGTAGTTCTGCAGCACCTAAAGAAGCTTGTGTTTGGCATTAGAGCTGCTGAGCTGACCCTTCCATTTTCTTATCTTTCCCCTCCTCTTGGAATCTGTTTGTCAGTTTTGTTTGTTTGTTTTTTGTTTCTTGGTCAGTGTTCTCTTACATTCCTGCCACTGGGGTTTCATTTCTGTTGTCAGTTTCCCCTGTTTTATCTTTACTTTCCAACTGAGCTTTCTGGGGCTTTTCTTCTTTTCTTTAAAGAGTATCCTGTTCTTGCTTATGCCAATCCCTATCTTATCTCTGAGGATATTAGAGATAGCTCTGGAAGTTTTCTTCTCCCTGCATGGCCCCTGTTTCCGGAGTTGCCTTTTCCTGGATTTTGCCCACTGAGCCAGGGGCTCTTTGAGTTGACTCTCTGGTATCTGGCAACGCTGCCCAAGTGCTGACTGGGGGCAAGTGGTCTGCTGGGCCCTTGTCTTCAGGGTTTCCCCAAGAGAAGTCTTCTACCACTTCCTGGAGTATGGATGGGTGGGGGTGATCCTGGTAGCTGCATTCAGAACTAGCTGGGGAGGGAAGGTTGGGATGGCAACATCAGGCACATGAACTATTCAAAAGTCCCTTTTGAAGGTATCTTGCCCTGAGCCATGTCAGTGCCTAGTCCAGAGCCTTAACCCATGTTGATTTTTACACAGTCAAACTCTGATGTCTGGCAGGTATGGGAGAGGCAGGTAGCCACCTGTAGAGGGAGGGCACCTTTTGTGCAGTGTCCCTCTATCTAATGTTCAGAT
Source organism: Aplodontia rufa (assembly GCA_004027875.1). Lineage (NCBI taxonomy): Eukaryota > Metazoa > Chordata > Mammalia > Rodentia > Aplodontiidae > Aplodontia > Aplodontia rufa. The sequence goes on along the minus strand of PVKS010006865.1, from coordinate 31,826 downwards.
GTCTCCCTCTTCCAACCCACAATACCCCACTACCACCCACCTGAGGTTCCTGAGCCTTTGAGAGGGCATTGTGCAGGGGTACAAGGGTCTCTTCTTCATTTCCTCTGCTGTCTTCCATTTTTCAGCTTCAAAATTATTATTGTTACCTCCTTTCCCTTTTGCTTTGTCTGTTAAAATTCCCTTCCCCTTTCATGTTAATAGGACTGAAGGCCTGAAGGTGGTAGATGCCTGTGGCTGATATCTACCTTTACCCAGAGTTTGTCTTTGGTTTTAGGTCCAGTATGAGAGGTCTAGGTAGAGATGCACAGTTAGGATGAGAACCAGGCAATGTGTGGGCACAGGGAGGATGTTCCCTTGTTAGCAGCCACCGTCCTCATTTTGTACTAGACTAGTAATGTTATACAGTAATCAGGCAGACTTAACACCCTAAGCAATATTCTGGAAGCAACCAAAAGCAGAGTACAAGAGGATGATTGTGCAGGAAAAGGAGTGACTCCAGACCTTAGGTTCCTGGTTTCCTTTTCTGCGTTTATGGGTCATAATTTGGATAGTCCAGGGCTGGTCAAGCAATCAAGGAGGCTACCACAGACTCAGGGTCATTGTATCTTTGTCTTCAGCCATCATTGACATGTAAATTTGACCATTATATAGTCCCATGGAGGCATGATGTCACCTGTTCCTACATCCTGGGAACATGAATCAGTGCAGGAGGAAGGAATAGGGTCTTCTTTACCAAAGAAATAACCCAGTGGCTTCAGCAGAATTCTTGGCAAGAATTGGTTTGCAAAGCCAATCCTAGCTGCAAGGGAGTCAGGAAGGAAGCCTTATATCTGGGCATTACTGCTCCAAATGAAAGAAGACAGCATAGTGCTGACCTGTTGCTAGTGTATCACTGAGCGGCTCCCATGTATTTGTTCTCCTGGTGGGGAATGCTCATCAGAGAAGTGTCCAGTTGACAAAGGCAATCATTGTGATGTTCCCAAAACATTTGGGAAACCTCAGGAATTGCTTTCTCCAGCATTTACTTTTTACATATCAGTTGAATCTGTATTAGGCATTTACACTTTCTAAGCAGTACTGGCTTATTACTCAGAGCAAAGACACGTGACTACTGTAATTATCACAAGAAGTGGGTAAAATAGGTTGTAGTTCATTATTCCAGCTATAGTTACCAGGGCTCTAGGTCTTGGTAGGTTTCTCTTGGCTTTTCAGATTTTCCTTGTTTTTCATGACCCTTGCCAAGTATTTTGTAGAATGCTCTCAATTTTCAGTTGTCTGATGCTTTTTTCTCACAATTAAACTGGGTTTATGGCTTTTTGGGAGAAACACCAGAGGTGGTGTACACTTCTCATCACTCCGTGTCTATGGAGGAATGAGATTCCCATGACTTTATTTATGTTGCTCAAATGTCCCAGCCTTGACCAGGAACTCCTTCAGGCCAGCTCCTATGTCCTTTTGACATTCCCTTGTCTTTTTTTTTTTTTTTTTTTTTCTGTCTACTTCCTGACTTTCTGGCTTTACAAGGTGCTTCAGGCTCAACTTGTGATTTTCCTGCCCCAGCCCTAGAATCAACTATTCTCCAAGGAGTGCTGTTTCCTCTTATTAGCAAACAGTACCTGAAACAGAGACCTGGGTGCAAGGTGTGCTCCTTGAGGCTAGGTGTCATTGCTTCCAGTCCCTCTCAGTACACAGAGCTGGGAAATGTGTGTGTGCACTCACCCATTTGTACATCCTGATTTGCCTTTCATGATTTCTCTCTTCCTGTTTATTTGCACTCTGAGCCAAACATGAATCCACATCAAGGTCTCAGACTTGTGGCCACACCAGGGGACACATTCTTACCTGCTCTTTGCTGACCTATGCCCCTCCACTCCACAACAGTGAGACACAAGTTCTCACCACCCAGAGTGCACTCACCTGCTTATTCAACATGCGAGGCAGTTTCAGAATTGCTAGCCTGCTCTCACTTAAAATGAATTTGCTAACTGGAGTGCAGTTCCTTTTTTTTTCTACACTATTGCAATTTCCCATCAAAACACCATTTTCCCAATTACTCAAGTCATCTGTTTTCCCCATCCCTGTGCAAAGGCATGTGACATTGTATATAGTGAGGGTCTCTTTTCACAATCTTGAGTTCCATCCTAGGATACCCCAACCTCCTGGTTGATTTTTTTTTAAAAATCACCTACAATGTATATTCTATCACTGAGCTGTACCTCCCAGCCCCCCAACTTTTTTTTTTTTTTAAACCATGGTCTACTATGTTGCCCATACTGGTTGTAAACTCCTGGGTTCAAGGAATCCTCATATCTCCACCTCCTGAATAGCTGGGATTATAGTCATTGTAGTCACACCTCATTGTGTTTGGCTAGTTCTAAGAGTTTTGATGGATACAGTGTTAGGTCTACTACTCAAGTACCAGACAGAACAGTTCCATCACCCTAGAAATTGTCCTGAGCACTGGCTTTGTAATAGTCAGCCAGTCCCCAAACTGTTTATCCCTGATGAAAAAGCTTATTTGTCTGTGTGAATTTGTCTTTTGCAGAATCCTATATGAATGAAGTCATACGATGTATATATAGATAACATTTTGGGTCTGGCTTCTCCAGCTTAGTGAAATGCATTGAATATTTATTCATTTTGTTGTGTGACTCAATAGTTCCTTCCGTTTTATCATTGAATAATATTCCATTGTATAGATTTAGTGTGATTTATTTATCCATTAATCTATAGAAAATACTGTACTGCTTCCAGTTTTGAATGATTATGAATAAAGGTGCTAAAAGTATTTGTGTGCAGGTTTCTATATGAACCTAGGTTCTCAGTTTGCGTGCCTAGGAGTGAAATATCTGGGTTGTAAAGTCTGTGTTTAACTTTTCATTTTTTCTTTTTTTAAAGACAGAGTGAATCTATTTTTTTTTCATCTGGATTTGTTTTTCCCATCCTTAGTTGTGTGTGTGGCGCTGGGGTTCAAACCCAAGTCCTCACACATGGCAGGCTAGAAATCCACTGCCGAGCCACCACTCTCAGCCCCTGTGTTTAACCTTCTAAGAAACTGCCAAATTATCTTCTAAATTGCACTGTGCTACATTCCCACCAGTAATGAGGGTCCTGGTTACTTTACCAGCACTTAGTATTGTTAACTTTTTAGATTCTAACCATTCTCATAAATGTGTGTAGTAGTGTCCCATTGTTTTAACTTGCGTTTCTATAAGGACAAGTGATATTGAGCACCTTTTCCCATAGTCATTTATTTTCTTGAATGGAGTGTTCACATGTTTCATTCATTTTTAAGTCGAATGTTTGCTTATTGTTGAGATTTAAGTGTTCTTCATATTATGAATACAAGTTACTTTTAGTTTTGATCAGCCTCAAAAAAAAGCATTTTTCTTAGAAGAGAGAGGGATAGTGAGAGAGAGAGAGAATCAATTTTATTTAGTTTTTCATGTGGGTTTCATTGTGTATGTGGTACTGGGGTACGAACCCGTGTCCTTGTGCACGCCAGGCAAGCCCTTTAATCACTGATTTACTGCTCCAGCCCCGAAAAGCATTTTTATCAAGTAAATAAGCCTGGGCTCCTGTCTTTCTTTGCTGTGTCAGAAACCCTCTAAAATGGCATGTCATTCATTCCTGGGCTGTTAGCAGCTGTGAGGTCTTAGTGTCTACGTACTAAGGAAACATTGTGATGCTCAGAACCAATGTGTTGACATGAGGCTCCTGAAGCAGGGGAATAGACTTCAAGACAGCAGAGGACCAGTAGTTTGACACGTGTCATTTTGTTTAAGCTCAGGGGAAGATGCTCCCAGCCTCCCTTGAGAGGCAGTTAATGACGAGACCCTCAGAACAGAGAGAAAGGAAAAGGAAATGTCTGTTCTTAGGGTTCAGCTCACCCACTGGTCAAAAGTTTTTTGGTTTTTGTTTTGTTTTGTTTTGTTTTTTTCAGGGCTGAGGACCAAACTCCTGGCCTTGTGCTTGCTAGGCAAGCCCTCTTCCACTGAGCTAAATCCCCAACCCTGGTCAAAAGTTTTTTAATGTAGCGTTCAGAGATATGGAAACTTCTGGAACAGGAGATGAATACATCTCTTCCTGCCTGTCCCTTCAAGAATAGAAAGGGATAACTTGAGTGTGCGCGTGTGTGTGTGTGTGTGTGTGTGTGTGTTGGTGTGGGTAGATCCCTGGACGATGGTGGCTTCTAGCTGTCTGCTGGCATAAACCATTGGTATTTTATTATTGCTGTTTTAAAGAGGATCTTAGAAACGGAAATTTTCAAATGTGTTTTGTAACCCTTAGCCAAAGGAGGGAAAACACCTTTATGAAATTCCTGGCATGTGGTCCTTTGGACTTTTCCAGGCAATTGTAGCTGTGTTTGTAAATTAGTGCTACTTCCTTAGAGGTCAAGGGTGTTGGGGTCTGTGGAAGCTGTCCACAGAACAGCTTGAGTGTACCCAATAATATAGTGTTATTGTATTCTTTCTGACTGCCTAAAGCAGTTCAGTTGAGAAGTATGGGAATGCCACAAAGGGCAGTCACGCAGGAATCTTATTTTCCCAAGATAACCCTTCTGTTGGAACTCCCTAGCGTATGCCTTTCATGCATGCATTTGAATGGGGGCACAGCCGCATGGCAGTCTGTTTGCTTTGCTGTCCTGTGAATAGGACTGGTTTTGAGCAGCCCCTGACTGTGGGTTTGGCTTATGAGAACATTAGAGAGACAGCCAGGTGCACTGTGTGTTGAGTCTCCCCTTGTTTGCCCTGTCTCCCCAACAGATGAAGATAGGTTCCAGTGACACTGGGAAAACACCAATGAAAGCTGAGCCCCTACCTCCCATCTTGGGCTCCTGAGGGAGAAGGGCACTGTATAGAACAGGGCTTTTGCCCTGGTAGTTGGCCGACTTTCACCAGTGCTCTGTTGGTGTCAACAAGCAGCCTCAGATCATGGAGTCCTCTGCAAAGCTGTTAAGGAACGGGTCACTCCAACCCTGGGGCTTCTGGGGACCCAAGGAGGATAACAAAGAGTGGCATGCATTTTTCTTCCTGACTGGTGTCCCTAGAACTGGCTCCTTTAAGGTCTTGTTCCAGTTGAGAACAGTGAAAGGCATAGGAAACAGTGGAGGACCAGACAGGATGTGAAGGGAAGGGACATCATGGAGAGGGTATGAGCAAGCCTGTGACAGGGATGGGGCTAGATTTTGTCTCCTGAGGAGAGGTATTTGAACAGAGTTGCTGGAGCATCTGCAGGGGAGGGCTGAGAGGCAGGGCCTAGGGCACCTGGTCCCTTGCCTAACAAGCTTGTTCTCTGCATGAGTTTTAAACACAGTGGTTTCCCCAGAAGATACTGGGTATAAATGCTGGTGATTGGAATCACTGGTGGGCCACTGGGGCCTGGGCTTCCTGGAAGCTTTCCTGGCCTATACCTTGATATCTAAAGCAGGGAGTCCTTAGCACTATTCAACTTTTCTAGAAAAGACTGGTCAGTGTCTGCCTTTTTTTTTTTTTTTTTTTTTTTGGCTTCACCTCCTTCAGTATCCAAAGATCTTAGACCTATGACAGTTCTGATTTACATGCTTTATTTTTATTTTTTTAAAGAGAGGGGAGAGAGAGAGAATCAATTTTTATTGAGTTTTTCATGTTGCTCTGACACTTAGTTGTGTACATGGGTGCTGGGGTTCGAACTCGTGTACTGGCGCATGCCAGGAAAGCTCCATAACCGCCGTGCCACCACTCCAGCCCCTATTTACATGCTTTATGAAGTCAACTCTGAATAGGTTTTTGTTGTTGCTGTTATTTTCAGCATAGGAACTTTTTCTGCGGAAAATGGAGCCTGTGTGTGTACCTGGAGCATGCTTGATTGGCAGGGTAGGGGTGTCTGGAGGCAGAGCCCACCTGGCTTGACAGACCCCATTCCAGGACAACTTAAAAGTTGGTTCTCAGGTGGATTCTTGCCTCCCTTCACACAGGTTAGGCCTCAAGGAGCTGGCCCAGCTCCTGCACATTAGATGTAGCCTCCTGCTGCATGGGTATTGGTGACTCACTGGTCCTTCAGCTGACCATCCTTCTGCTGGAGGAAACCTTTCTCTTGTGCAGGCCTGCTGTGAAATTGGAAATTGGTCAAATACTGCAGCCTGACTGTGGATAGACTTGCTAACTCTTCCCTGGGGAAACCGAGGTCCCAGGTTGCAGAGGATGGGAACTTGCTGCATTTTGTGCATGAACTGTAGGCACTGAGGCCTTTCTGTGAACCTTTGACTACTCAGCCCTCAGATGGGTTTCATACTGACACCTTCCTGTCTCAAGTTGGTAGTGTTGGGTGAGTTGGCCCATGCTGAAACTAAAACTGTGCCCCTTGAAGTGCATGCCTGCAGCTATCTGTGTTGTGGATTGTTCCTGCCACTGGTGCATCTGCAGCAGGGCAGGGTTCAGGTCCCTGCAAACAGGGCCCACCCAGGAGGCACCCAGGAAGAGAGTAGAGGGAGGAAATGAAGACTGGGGGAGGGGGAGCACAGGAAGAGGAAGTGGGGCACTCTGGTTTCCAAAGAAGAGGCCCTCCCTCAGTTGCTAAGAGAACATGGGGGCCCTAGAGTGAATAGCAGTGGGGCTGGCTGTGTACACTGGCAGATGGGGCAGGAAGGGAATCCATATATCCCCATCCCCACCATACCATGCTCTCTCCCAAAGGCCTTGACTGATATTGAGAGTGAGACTTCGTTAGCAAGGGTGGTCCCGCACTGAAGTCTTGTCTTCGTCAAGGAGTCATTGGCTCCCAACCTTAGGGACATCTCCTAGAAGGGAATATTGAACTTATTACTATTTTGGATTTCTCAAACACTAAGCATCTCTCTCACCTTCCTCTCCATGATCTGAAGAAAATCTGCCCAGGTGACCATTATTATTTTTTTATTAGTATATTATATTTATACATAAGAGTTGGTTTCATTTTTAACAAAATTATACATGCATAGAATTTGATTTTACTCCATTTCTGTCCCTAGTGCTCCCACTTTCCCTCATCTCCTCCCTTCACCATTGTTATTGTTATTGTTGTCATCGTTCTTATTATTTTTGAGAGAGAGTCAATTGTTTTTTCATCTGGTTTTGTTTTTCCAACACTTAGTTGTGTATGTGGTGCTGGGTCCTCACATCCAGGTCCTCATGCTTGCCAGGTAACTTCTGTACCACTGAGCCACCTCTCCAGTCCTGACCATTGTTTTTTTAAGGGAAGCTCATATGGGGGTTGATATTGGGAGCTGTGCTGCAGAATATAAGGCTGCACCTAAGCCTGAATTGGAGGTCTGGCTGGGAGCACACAAAGATTGTGTAGTGTCTCATTTTAAAATTGACATGTATCAATAGAATTTTCTGGTTTGCTGTGGATCTTTTGCTTTCAACTTTTTGAATAGGTAATGCGTTTATATGTTTCAGAATCAAAAAGTTTAAGTAGTTTTCCAGGGAAAATTCTCACGAATTTCGATGACTTCCATCTGCTTAGTACCCCCCAGTATTTCTTCCATCTTTCTCAATATCTTCCCAGAGTGTTCTTCTGGACATATAGGCAGGTGCACACAGCTATCCTCCTGTTGCATGCATTCTGTTCTTGACCTGGTTTTCTTCTCTTAGTATGGCTTGGAGATCTTTCCGTATGATATCATAAAAAGTCCTATTTCTTTTGCATAATATACCATCAAATGGAAGTTCCACAATGTATTTAAACACCTATGGAATGTAGGAGTTTCAGACTTCTGCTGCATTGAAGAATCAGGCACATATCCTGTTTTGTAGGTGCACAGGTGAGTTTGTTGGATAGGTTCTCAAAAGTTCCGTTGGGGGATCAAAGGGCACATTTGTAATTTTTTTTATTATTCTACAGACATGGTCTTACAGTTTGGAGGGGTTCATTATCAAACAACCAAGAACAACAGTGTAATGACAGAACAAGCCAATACTGGGGCCAGCCCACGGTTTCCCCTCTTTGGGTTCCCCTGTTTGTAATTTTAATAGGTATCACCAAAATTATCCTGCAAAGAACTTGAGGCAATTTGTTCAAAAATATTTTCCCATCAGCGAAGTGTTAGAGTACCTTTTTCCCCATGGTGTGAAGTACGGATCCAACTTTTACAAATGCTATTTTTTTTGTTCTAATACATTTATTGACTCCCACCCCTTTAGGTTTGAGAGGTCACTTCATTCTAAATGGAATTACTACTGCCTACTGGGTTTAGTTCTGGTCTTTCTGCTCCACTCCACTGGCCAGTTGCCCAGCTGATAGAATAATATATTGACTATCCTTTCATCTAGTGACTGTCCCCTAACATCATTCTTCATTTCTAGAGGTTTCCTGGCTATTTATTTATTTTTCCAGATGAATTTTAGAGTCAACTTATCCTGCACCAAATCACAACAAAGCAAATCATCAACAAAAATACCTACTTTAAAATATATCTTTGCATCCATTGTAAATACATGAGACACTCATTGGGTCAAGGGTGGATTCTGAGGTTGTACATGGTGGTCTCCAGCAAGGCCTTTTACCCTGCAGTGTCCTGACAGCTCTTGCATGTGAGCCAGTGTTTAGAAGTGTGTGATTGTGACACTGGTGCACTCATAGTAGCAGTACCAGGCCAGAATGTTCTGTGCAGGGGCAAGGGCAGTTTCTGTATTCAGCAGTTCCACCCACTGTCCCTGTTGCCAAAGGCCCGCTTATGCACATACCTCCCAGGAGTCTCTTGGCCCACAGGTGATAACAGCATATCTTCTGTGAGCATTACTTTGCAGCAGGCGCTTGTTTTCCAATGAGTTCTCCCTTAACTCTCACAATAACAGGGAACCAGACAAGTTGACAAATCAGGCATCACAAAGGAGTGGGGGCAGGGAGGGCTGCTTCCTCTCAGTTGAAACCGTCCCCCACCCCCTTGAGTTCTAGGGCCTGAGAGGTCCCAGCTGTGGCTCTGGCTCTAGCTGAGTCTCAGCTTCTCTCTCCTTCCTGGACTCACTTCCTTCACCTGTTCAGTGGTTGGGTAAGAGCTTCCAACCTGAGAGAGAGGTCACCTGCATATCAGCTCCATGTGGCTTCATAACCCACTGGTATTTGTAGTGACCAGCAGAGCAGCCAAATGGCCTCCTAAGAAATTAGAAAAGTCCTCCACCCCCCCACACCCACTTCAGAGGACAGGACTTTCTGGTATCCCCCAAGCTAGTGTGTTTGACTCTGATGAGCTGCCCTGGAGAGGGAGCGCAAACTATCCTCCCTGGAATGAAGAATATGGCAGCTTAAGGTTGGGATCTGGAAATGGCCTCAAGCCAGTGTCCACAGATCAAAGCTATCTATTGATGAACTGGGAGCCCAGGGAGAAGCTGTTTTCTTTGGAGCCCTCTCCCTGTGCCTCCCTCTGACCTCCCCACCTTGCCCCTCAGAAGCACCCCAGGCACACACCTGTGTGATTCCTTGGGGGCTCGCAGAGGTCTGTTTTTGTGATCCAGGGAACCCTATGAAATTGATGATTCACTTCCCTCCCTTCTCCCATCTGCAGAGGGGAGCTCAGCCAGTTTCCTAAAGTCCACTGTGCTGGGCAGGCTTGACAGACCAAGCAGGAGGGCTGTGCTGGCAAAAAGCCCTGGTTCGGGAGACTCAGCCCTGGCACCAGCTCAATGCGAGGTCTTGGGGAGATAGGAAAAAGTGACACCTCTGACCCAGACTGCCCACAAGAGGCTCACACTTACCCCACAGAGTCGTACTGTGTTTTGTACAGGTGTTCTTGGAGCTAAGAGGGGCTCATTCACCTTTGTGGTGGGGTTGGAGAGTGGCAGTTTGGCCGAAGGTGGCTGACTGGTGCTAGATAATTGGGAGCATGCCCTTCGGACAAGAGGGAGGAGCAGAAGGGAACCTTCGCCAGGGTCCAAGACTGAGCTCAGCCTTTGAACTGGAAAAGGGAGGCTCAGAACAGAGCTGCACTTGTATATGGCTGCTGCAAGAAGTCTGGGTTTTGGCAGGAGGGGATCCCCTACACTCCTCTCCTGGCCAGCCTTTAGGAGGGAACAGGCCGTTCCCGCCCAGGCCTGTGGCTTGGGCAAGACCAGCGTGTGGGACACTGTGTTCCCTGATAAGATGAAGCAATCGCTCTCAACCCATGCTGCTCATCTTGCAGCAGCCTCGCAGCGTAGCCAGGAAACATTTATGTAACATTGGCCCCCACCCATTCTGCCCCCCTACTCCACACTGCACACTTCACCTTGCATCCCAGGCACCTCCACTTCTACTGTGCATCCCATCCCATGCACCTACACCTGGTGCATGTCCCCAGGCCTTTGCACCCCACATAAGCCCCTGTCCCCCTTCCCCAACTGATTTTCTCCCTGGTTGCCTGCATACCTGTGGTCAGGCACCTGAAGACCCTCACCCTCAGGGCCTCACTTCTTCAACCCTCACACAGTGATTGGGGGCCCTCCCAAAGCTTCCGTTCAGCTCCCTTCCTGCACACTCAGATTCCACAAAGCCAGTTCCCAACCCCCTTCTTAACCCATTTCCTCTTCACAAAGCCTAATCCCCATCCTGTCTTAAACCCTTAACTCTACCCCATACACACACCCATACATGCAGGCACACACAGCACTTGCAGGCCCGTGTGCCCCTCTAGATCCAGAGAGTGGGGTCTCCTGGGATCTGGAGTAGCTTTGGGATACCAGAAAGGCCAGCTCCCTTGTGGGGGTCTGGATATACAATCCTAGCTTCCTTCCTGAGAGCCACAGCCAGTGTGTTCTGAACAAGTTGAGCCCTCTCCTTGGGAGGGCTGTGTCATACTACTACTGCATCCTTGTCACAAGAGGAGGCAGACACAGGATGTGAGTCCAGCAAGGGGGGGATACTTGAGTTTGTTTAGTCCAGTGGTACTCTTTGCAGTGGAATGGGAACTGGGTTCACTCCCTGTTAGGATGCCCATCTGCCCCCACCCTCACTGTGGGGTGCCCCCACCCTCCTGTGCTCATTCAGCTCAGCCACACCACCCTGAGGTGGGTCCCCAGAACAGCGGTTTTCAGTGATGCCTGAGAATGACACCTGAGACATTTTCAGGGTCCACAAGATCAGAATTCTTTTCCTCAGAATTCTTTTCCTAACAGTCACATTGTTTGCCTTTCATTCTCCCAAGAGTACAATGGAATATTCCAGAGGCTACTTGATGTGTGATGACATCATCCTTCTGGACAGCTATTGGAATGTTTTTTTCTTTTCTTATATAGTAAATATCAATGGATATAATCCATATAAGCAAAGGTTCTTAAAAGACCTCCATAAGAATATAACCAAAAGTTCCCTGGTATATGTAGTTTTTTGTTTCCTGTTCCCCCACATCATCTTCATTCTTGTGGCTACTCCATGTCATCCTCCTAGACGCCACTTGAAGGTCACCACTCAGGACTATCCAGCCAGAGCTAGTGCTGTTCCTTGCCAGTGAATCATAACTTTATTTGTAGACCAGTTTATTGGCCATTGCCTCTTCTACAACAGGCTGATGGAGGACTGGAGAACAGAATGGGGAAGATCACATCTGTCTAGGTCAGGATTGTGTCCCCAGGGCCAGGCATTGAGTATGTGCTCAGTAAAAATGTAGAGGGCCTCATGCTGGAGAGGCAAGAGCCATGTGCTGGTCAAGAGCCACCGTCATCCACTCCAGCACATCCTATTGAGTACTGTAGGTCTCTGCATCCCCAGTATCGCATGGCTCATTTACAATTATACCTACCTCCAATGATTCCCAGGGATGTAAGCAGAAAGATCCTGAAAAGGACAAAGCTTCCAACAAAAGCCCAGAGTTATTAGGAAGCAAGAATGATTCAGGTGCCAGACCCACTTGATGGGATAATGGAAAAAAGCAGCAATTACCGCTAACATTTCAGGAGTGAATATTTGGAACATGCCAAACAGTGTATAATCCTGTGGATTCATCATGGGAATCCCACTTTGAGGGGCAGTATATTCATTTCTTGAGGCTGCTGTGACACATTACCACAAACTGGGTGACTTAGAGGCAACAGAATTTTATATTTGTCCTCCATCCCCACAGTCAGGGATTGAACCCAGGGGTGCTGTACCATTGAGCTATATAACCAGCCCTTTTTATGTATTTACTTTATTTGAGACAGAGTTTCACTAAATAGCCTAGGCTGGACTTGAACTTTCAATCCTTCTTCCTAAGCCTCATGAAGAGCTGGGATTATAGGTGTATGCCTCTGCACCTGGCCAGAAATTTACTCTTAAGTTCCTGAAACCACAAGTCTGAAATAACGATATTGGCAAGATTAGTTGCTTCTGGAAGCTCTGGGGAGAATCTGCCCTGTGCTTCTTTCCTAGCTCTAGCAGATGTGTCACTCCAGTCTGCCACATCTTGACGTGACCTTTTCTCCCTCTCCCTGTCCCATCCCTATCCTTCCCTTTTCCTCTTTTCAGAACACTTGCAATCTCATCTCAAAAATCCTTGCCTTAATTTTGTCTACAGATACTGCTTTTTTCCACATTCCTAGGCCCTGGGGGTTTAGGACTTGTATAAGTCTTTTTGAAGACTGTTATTCACCCAGCTGCAGGCAGTGAGGAGCTTGTCAAAAGCCATACCGTCAACATGTGGTGGACACAGGGGCTGATCTGACATGTTTACTGCCAGACCTTTCCAAGATTTTAAAGACTAATGTGCATGGTGAATATCCAAGAATGGAATTAGCATATGGTATTTTCAAACTCTTGTTGACAAGGTCTCCCCCTCCCCCCCAAAACCAGTTAGCAGGTTATTTAACACTGACATTTCTTTGAACATGGTTTGGGAAATGTTATTATATTTAAACATTCCTTTTGATTATTATTGAAGGAATAAATGGACATGATTTTAAAAGACCCATAATATAGAAAAGCTTACAGTCAAAAGCATTTTCCCAGTTCAGCCCCACTCCCCAGAAACCAACATTTTAGTTGTCTTGATGGTTATTGCCGTAAGTGACCTATATGATTTTATTGCTATTTCTTTATTTATCAAATTTAGGTTTTTGTCTACCTGCCATGACATTTAAGGATTTATTTCACTGATATTCCTACTCCCACCTCCACCTGAATTGATGGATGTATTATTATTTAAATTTTTTTATTGATTATTCTTTGAACTCTTACTCTTTTTTTACATAGTTATTTCTTTTATACATTGTATCTTTCCACCTTTCCCTGAAATGGTCTGCCAGGGCCATAATTCAGTCCTGTGAGTTTGGCCTATAAGATTGATTCTGAACACCGACATGTAGTAGTAAGGTTTACACGACCATGACTGTAAAGTTAGTATCATACGTCATCCAGGACATGTGTGGGATTACATTTCCTTCTGCCCCTCACTGGATTGTTCTGGAGAATAAGTAATGTGACACATGAAGCACCCCTAACACAGTGCTTGACCGAGAGCTTTTCACTGATTGCACAAAATCATGTGATATTTTAGTTTGCTTCTAATTTGGACCACAGTTTTCTTGAGTGATTTGTATTTTTCCTGTAGTTTCTGATTGCCTCTTTTTTTCTTTTAAGCAAACAGTAGTGCTTTCCCTATGTCCTGAAGTTTATCCAGCCTCTTGATCATACTTTCTGGTGCACTGAACTCACTTTCTTCCTGGAATAGCCTCCTGTGAGCCCTGGTCCTCTGCTCTAATGGCCTCCCAGACCTTGGCCTTGCTCTTGACCTGAGATGCCTCTTCACTATTCACTTATGTCCCTGGCTTCTCAGTTTTCTCTAATTTCTTTTTGCTGGAGTGTGTGAGATGTAAACTTGGAAGTCCCTGATTCCCTGCTTCTAGCATCCATTATGATTTAGGAGAAGACTAGTGTCTGTGCCAGCCTTATTCCTTCTTGGATAACCTGGTATTTGTTTCTCCCTTCCCTCTCTAATGAGTTTTGGGATCTGCTTCTGTGCTCAGTGTTGACACTGTGCAGAAATTCTCACAGCGGGGGCCGCCTTTCCTCACTTCCCCGCTCACCTCTGTGCCAAGCCCTCTCATTTTAGTTTCCTGTCATTTTTGTCATCTTCTCAGTTTTCTTCTCTTCCTCCTCCTTTTCTTTTTTCTCTCCATCTTTTCCTCCCCACCCCCTCAATCTCACTGAAACAAATACTATTCTATTTCTTTGGCAATTTCCTATACTCCATTTTTTTTTTCTATTTTCCCAATCCATACTTCCTCTTACTGTTAGTTAAATGGACCCCTGGATTGATTCCCTGTAGGTTTCAACTTTTAGGCTCTACTGTCAATGTCAAATAGATGTAGGAAATGATGGTGGCTACTTGGTTTTCAAAGTCCCCCACATACTCTTCCCTGAAAGAGGAAAATTAATAAGGAGAGCAAATTCAGCCTCACATAGCCCTTGGCTTCAACAGTACTGGAGATTGAACACTGCAACATTCACATTTTCTGGGGGGTTTCCTTTCATATATTTCTAGCTTTGTAATGGAATTTTTTGTTTGTTTGTTTGTTTGTTTGGGCAATGATATTTTCAATTTCTAAATGTTTGTTATTATTGTTCTCTAAACTTTCTTTTTTATGGGATTCTGTTTGCTTTGTGCATCAAATTGTGTCTCCAATTCCTCCATGAATTACTAATTAGAATTCTTAGGTTAACTCTCTCTTCTATTTCCTTGGCTTTACTCCTTTTCCTCTGAAGTTAGTGATTTTGTTGTTCTTGGCCTTTCCCTTTTGTGCTGCTGATTTTTCTTGGCTGTCTGGCTATCCTTGAGTGTCTGTTTATATTTAAAGATGTGTGGGTGGTGTGGATTTCCTCTGCTGAGCATAGGGGGGCCAATTTCAAAGACTGGCAGTCTGCTAATTTAGGGTCTGTGTAGGGGAGGGAGGGATAAGGGGTGGGAAGTGCAACAGTGTAGCCACCCTGTGCTGGAAAGGCTGCATTCTGAGGTACCAGAGCCCCTCACTGGTTCTTCGTGAACTGTTGATAATGTTATTTTTTGTGGTTCAGTTTGCCTGAGTAATTGCAGGCCTAATCCTTGTTCTGAGCAAGGGATGGGAGAAGGGAGTTAGAATCTGACCATAACCAACCTTCATCACTCCCAACTGCACTCACTGTGTTTGCCTCTTCCCCATCTGCATAGGCCCCTCTTGGGATGTTCTGGGCCACCACCTTTGTCTGTCACCAAGCTCAAGTCTAATAGAATCCTGTTGAAGTCTCCTCTGGTGGCCTTTGTTTGCTGACCACATTTGGGCCACTCTCAGAGAAAGAGCAGGAGGTTGGGGGGCTGTCACATTTCAGGCACTGGAAAATGCCCAGACTGATCCCCTCATGTTACAGACAGGAGAAACGGAGAAGGGTTGGAGTGTGGCAGGGTTCTTTGGTTTGGGCATTGTCTTCTTGCTGTGCAGGGGTGTAAGGGCTCAAGTGTGGCTCCCATAGGGCCAGAGTGTGCAGCAGCGAGGCTTCTACAGACATGTGAACTACAACATGAGCCTTTGTCCTCCCACTCCCCAAGGGCTAGGGATAGCTGACCCTGTGTGTGGGATAATACATTTTGCCATATACTTAGGGATCCACTGCCAGGGACCACCAGTCCTGACCCATATGCACCCTATGTGCTCTGCAACTTCAGTGCTGGACATGCTTCTCTTTCATCCTGGACAGTATCATCTGCTTCCATCCTAGGTGTGGATGGGTGGGAAGCCATAGTGCACCTTCAACTTTACTCTGATGTATTTTACATAGGATGGAGGAGAAGAGGGTATAGGGGTGTTTGTGAGAAGTTCTAGAGGATGAGATGGAGCAGGAGTAGGGGTAGGGGGCCATCCTGGTGATGGTGAGTGGGCACACCCTGGCCACGGGGTGGGGGCAGGACAAAGTGCAGAAGACCCTGGGTGTCAGTGAACACTGCTGAGACTGACGCTCTGTCCCTGTCATTCCACAGGTGAGAGGCCCTTTGCCTGCAGCTGGCAGGACTGCAACAAGAAGTTCGCTCGCTCCGATGAGCTGGCACGGCACTACCGCACACACACGGGTGAAAAGAAATTCAGCTGCCCTATCTGCGAGAAGCGCTTCATGCGCAGTGACCACCTGACGAAGCATGCACGTCGCCATGCCAACTTCCACCCAGGCATGCTGCAGCGGCGTGGCGGGGGCTCGCGGACCGGCTCACTCAGCGACTACAGCCGCTCTGATGCCAGCAGCCCCACCATCAGCCCAGCCAGTTCGCCCTGAGCCCCACTGGACCCACAGCAGCACAGCCCCGCCAGCCCCTCTGCCAGCCCTGCACCCAGCCAAGGACCCCACCACCACCCTGACGACAGCCATGAGCAGCTGCTCTCACCTCCTCTTGTCAGTCCCTGCCCCTTCCTTTTGTAATAAGAAAGCAGAGTGAGAAC
The DNA here is from genome assembly GCA_004027875.1 of Aplodontia rufa. Classification (NCBI taxonomy): domain Eukaryota; kingdom Metazoa; phylum Chordata; class Mammalia; order Rodentia; family Aplodontiidae; genus Aplodontia; species Aplodontia rufa. The sequence goes on along the minus strand of PVKS010006865.1, from coordinate 15,456 downwards.
TTCATGAAAAGCCCATGAAAAAAACCCTTTTCTTCACCTCAGGTGTCAAAGTCAATTTGTAAAAAAAACAAAACAAAAACAAAAACAAAAAAAGCAAAAAAAAATTCAAAAAACATCGTCCACAAATTGCACAATGGAGATACCCACAAAGTTGAGATGCAGCGGTGTCGAACCCCCTTTCTCAGGGATGGACACGTTCCACGAGGTCAGTGAGGGCACCCCTTCCTGCCGCCTTACTCTGTACATAGATTTGCACTCTGGAGTTTTTTTGTTAGGTTTGGGAACACACTGGGGACAGAGCAGGCCAACCAGTGGAGGTGGAGCTCAGCATGCATGTGGGTCAGTCCATCAGCTGGCTGAGAGTAGATGTGGTCACTGAAAGTTGTGCTTCCAAGTAGATCCATTGGTGGTGAGGCATGGGTCTCCCTCTTCTACCCACCCACTTAGCCTCTGTCCTCTGCCTCATGGGCCTGGCCCAAAACACAGATGGATCTGAGGGAAAGGCCACCTCAGAGGGATGCCTTAAGCCATGACAGGTCAAAGGAGTACTCCACCTGGGGGTTCTGTGGAGAGAGGCATCTGCCTCCCAAGACTGGCCCTATCTGTCTCATTCCCTGCCTTCAGGAGCCCTCTCCTGGGCCCCTTGGAGAAGTAGAAGCAAAGATGCAAGCCATGGCTGGGCACAACATCGCACCATCCAACCTCCAAGGAGGCAGCCTGGGCGCCCCCTCATCTGGGCCCCCCCTGCCCACCGGATAACACCTGGGGACCCTTCACTATCACATCATGTTCTCTGTCTGGAAAATAGAGCATTGGAATTCTGGCCTTCTAAAAAGATTTTAGAAAGTGATGTCCGTGTATCCAGTTTCCTGGCTCTCCCTTGCTGCTATGGAGTCACCTTTGAAGCCATGGGCAAGGCCATCGTTTGTTTCCTTGGTCAGAAGGTCTGTGTGAGTGGCCCTGTGTGAGCATCCACAGCATTTGAAAGAGACTGTTCAGTGGCCAGAGACCAGAACATTGTGGCTCGGAACTTCTCAAGAGTGGCACAGCTGATGTTATAGGAAGTGCTGTTTGAGAACGTGCATTCTCTTTTCTCCCCAGGGAACACCAGATGGAAAGTTGTGGGAAGCACTTTTCTCAGACCTTTCATGTCTGGTGGTACACAGACTTAGCAAACCTCCAGCTTCTCACTGTTGCCAGGACCGTACCTCCCCTTCCCTCCTGCTTCTGCTTGCCCTGCCTGGGAGGCCCCAGGCCATGCCTATCCTGCATCACCCTATCGCCAGCCTTTTTTTAGGAGAGGAGGAGCAAAGAGCTGAGGCAGTTTCTCATGGAGCCTTGACCTGGACTGGGGTTCAAACCCCAGGCCAGGGTGGTTAGGCTATGTTCCAGCAAGCACCTCTGCAGGAACTCTAGCCCTGTGAGGCCCAGGCTGTACCTTCTGTACTTTGCCTTGCCTTCCTCCCAAGGATTGGGGCCTGTAAATACAAGGCCCCAGGACAGAGTATATGTGTGTGTGTTTGTGTGTGTGTGTGTGTGTGTGTGTGTGTGTGTGTGTGTTGGGGGAATGGTTGTGGTGAACTCGGGTTATAGTGTCTTGCAGAGATCTCTCATTTTGATGAGGAATGGCCCTTGGAACTCAGAGGGCCATATAGATGGGCTTCCCAGGCCCAGAGTGCCTTGGTTGTAGCCATTCTGCTTCTGCTCCAGCCCACACATGGTGTGGGGTGCAGCACAGAGAAACCCCAGAGACCCAGGCTCACCTGGGGTTTGTAGCTCCTGACTGCTGTGTCAAACTGGCTTCAGAGTGGATGGTGTCCTCTGTCTGCAGCAGCTGTGCATATGTCACTGTGCCATCTGTGATGCTATAGGTGCCTGTGTCTAGCTCTGCTGTATGTCAGCTGGAAATGGCTAATGGCATGTGGTGGCCTCTGTGTTGCACGGTGGGTACCCAGTTGCCCAGTTGGGCCATGGTGTTGTTTCCTGCTGCTGGAGGGGATGGTGGCGAAGGGGCTATTTGTCTAATGCATATCAGGCCACCCTGGCCGCTGTGCTGCCTTTGGGCCCTATAACAGCTCAACTTGCATTTGGTTTGGGAGAGAGTAGAATATGTGGTAGGGACCTTAACTGAAGAGAGCCCTGGGTGCTGGTGGTGTGGCAATCTTCATGTCCAGTTCCAAAGTGAGGTCCCTCCCAAAGTTGTTTCTGTGTGAGGCAGAGAAAGCCACACTCTGACCACGTTTCATGTCTCAGGAATTCACATTCCAGGTTCAGGAATTTATTCCAAAGTCCTTTGGTGCACCCACATCCATGGTTCTGAAGGCAAGGAGAGGGAGTGGCATGTCCCCACATGGCCAGCAAAGCACTCTCCACTGGAGGAGCCAGGTGTCTCCTTGTGATTTGCCTACAGCATCACAGGGTTTTTTCTAACTTCACATCTATCTGCACATAGGAAGGGGGGAAAGGACTCTAAACCCAGTCATCTTGGAATAAAAGAAAGAGCTGGTTTGTTTTAGAGTGGGTTGGGGGGTGGGGGAGGGAAAGTGGGCATAGGCTGTTTCCAAAGAGAGCACTTAATTTAATTTTCCCACTGAATGACCCAGGGCTGTTCCATCTGATAGATGGAAGGGTAATATTGCCTTAAAACAAAAAATATGCAGGCATTGGCTATTTTGGGCAAATGAGTGTGTCTTCATTCCCAAAGTGTTTCCTCATGTAATGGCAGGGTGCAGTCCTTCAGCCACAGGCCTGGCCTGGGAAATGGAGGATGGGCACTCAGAGGGAGGTTCCCCTGGGTACCCTGACTGCACCCTCCTGAATCATCTGGGAGCTTAAATTCATCTCATTGAAGGGTGGGGGAAAGAACCTATGAATCTCAGGCTCAGTTCACATGGGTTCTCATTAGCAGGTTTCCATCTCATCATGAAGTGAAGGATACCTTCTAAGATGTACAATGTCTCTCCAGCCTGGGTCTACTTCAGGGTCTTTCATTTTTGTAGTTTATGGCCATGATTCCTGGTGTCAGTGGGATTGAGGAACCCCAAGGCTCCTAGAATGATAGTGAAAAATCAAACCTTTGATGGGGGGTGAGCAAACTTCAGTTCTAGCAGGCCGCAGAGGCAGAGATCTCAAAATTCAGGGTGCCTGAGTGAAGGGAGAGTTTTGCTTAAAAAAAAAAAAAATCTAAAAGTGGCTGGATTGAGCCATCAGAGGGCTAGTGTTCAGCTCATGTCCCAAACAAGAAATCCCGTTGTTAGCCATATTAGGGGAACAGTTTTTAGCTCCCCAAATGCCTACTGAATTCTACAGCCATATAGAAAAACAGACAAAACAGCCCTTTCCACAAAGGGCCTTGGGGTCCTCTCCTGACAGGTGCTACATAGGGTTGGGCAGTGATGCCCTGGAAGGGAACATGGTCCTGATGTACTCCCTACCTGCATCCTGCTGCACCCCTGACACATGAGATTTCAGGTACAAGATCCCCACCTCCACCCCACTCACCCTCAACTTTGAGGCCATGCATCGGGGCAGGGGCAGGATTCGCCACAGTGCAGCCTGCAGGTGCAGACCTCCGCACACTGGTGACCCTAGACCTCACCAAGCCCTGAGCATGGGCTCAGAGCCCTAGAAGGTGATTCAGAGGTGAGGACGGATAGAGAGGGCTGGTGATTTTCTGTGGTCCTAAGTGAAGCATGGTGGAACTGGAGTCCCCATTCAAAGCATGTTCCTCCCAACCCAGTGTGGCCCAGCCTCTTTCTTGCCAGAAGCAGGTGCTTAAATGGAATGCACAGGGTCTTAGCACTTCCTAGGGCCCTCATCCAGCATCTCCGCTGGGTAGATATGCCCCCAACAGGAAGACATGATCTGAGCAATAGTGTGGCCTTGTTTCTCAGCTCCTGGTTGTGGTTTTGTTTACAAAGCTACCTGATTATTTTGACTTCTAAGAGGTGTTACTGCTTCTTTAAAAAAGAAAAAAAAAGCATGTTTAAAAAGGCCATTTGTTCAGAACTGATGGGAGGTTTGAAGAGCTTGATGTGTTGGCCACATCTTGATTGATAAGAAATGCTTAGTCCGTCACCCTCATCTTTTGCTACCCAATGTTTCCGTATGTCATTCTGGATGATTATCTTCCAAAGCTAAAATGCAGATATGGGCTGCTGGGTTTTGAAAGCAAGAAGGCTCCCAAAAGAGCTGGGTTCTGTGACTTGTTTTCCTGATTCTGAGGCTTTGAAGATTTGTCCTGGACACATTCTTGAGAATTCAGCTTACTACTGATATATGCCTGAACACCATTGAGGGAGAGGCCCTTCCTCCTGCTGGCTGACCCCCAAACCCAGGAAGAGTGGGATCAGCTAGGAGACAGGAGCCCTGTGTCTGGGAGGGAAGAGGTTTCTGCTGGTCCCTACCGCTGTTGGACTTGCAGTGCAGCCACCTAGCTTTGCCCAGTTCCCCGCTTCTCAAAACAGCTTTAAAAGTTTACTACTTTTATTTAAAAATAAACAGAATGGGAGAGAAGCAACCTCCCCTGCCCTGTGTCATACATTCCGGGGGTGGGGGCAGGTGGGGTGGGAATAGGAAGTCAGGACAAAGGGGACAGGATGGGTGCACATGTGCACCTGGGATTCCAGAGTCCTGTTCTCCTGGTGCCCTTCTAGAGGACCTATTGACTGACTACTGCACATGCTCACTTGGACACCAGTGTGCAAGCTGAGTGCTTGCAGGGAGACCATCACAGGTGAGGTTTTCCCTTCCACTCAGCACAGGAGCCTGTGTCCTGTGCTGGAAGATTCCCTCCTCATGTTGCCCTCCTCCCCCTGCTCCCAGCTTGGCACAGACATCATGATTGGATGTCATCAACCCCAGTCTGTTTTGCAGTCAGAGTACCTGCCTGTGGGTGTGAGAGTGGGAGACTGTTCCCCTCCCTTACCCTGAAGAGGGCTCAGGTGCCCAGTGCTGGGGATCCCCATTAGTGTCAATATGGGGATCTCTGCTGAGCAACTATATATTGTCAGGTTTATGGCTGCTTACTGTGGCTCCCCGGTGACCAGGAACTGCTTGTGTGGTTATGTTGGAGACACCCAAGCGACCCCTTCCCATTCAAAACCATTGGTAGAGCTTCTCTGGAATCATTTGCCAAAATTGCAAGGCAGAATCCAAGGGTCCAACACCATTTCGAGTTCACAATTTCCTTTTCTGTAGAAACATTGTTTTGTTTTTGTTTTTAAAACCAGTTCCCCACCATGCTTCCGAAGGCCACATTTCATCTTTCCTGGATCACTACAGTGAAGTATTACAGTTGTACAGTTCCCAATCTGGCCTTGGCTTGCTTGGATTAAACTTTGTATGTATTTTGTAAGGCATAGATTCTATATTGTAATGATGTCCTATGCAAAAAGAAAAAAAATTAATGAAATTGTAAATTTTATTGTTTTAACATGTATGCATGTTTAGTGACGTTTACATTTTGAAATAAAATTTATGATTCATTATTTTATTGCCAGAGCTGGTTCCTGTGATGGGCATGTCCTGCAGAGACTCTGGAAGGGGAGGGGAACTGAAACAGAAGTGAAATGCAAGCAGCCCTTATTGGCTGAGGGCAGCAGCTCACCTGGAACTTTGCAGAAATTATTCTGGAAGACTGCAAAAGAACTAGATAGTGGGTTCTCTTCTGGCTGTCCCCTCCTGCCTACAGGGTTCTGTTTCAGCTCATGAAGGCCCCATCCCTCCATCCATCCCAGTGAGCACAGAGGACAAGGGATGCAGGTTCTCCCAAAGAGCATAGTACTTTTTCTAAAAATGTGATAGCCTGCTCTCTTAAACAAATACCTAACATATACAAATACCTGAGATAATCAACTTGCAAAGACAAAAGGATTACTTTGGCTTATGGTTTCATTTCATGGTTGGTTGGCCCCATTACTTTTAGGCCTGTGGTGAGGCACCACATCATGGTGAGAGTGGGTGGCAGATCAAAGATCACTTCAAGGCCATGAAGTGAAAGAGAAGAGGAATGGAAATGGTTGGGGTCCCACTAGCCGCTCCAAAGGCACTCTCCTGATGGCCTAAAGACTTCCCACTAAACCCCACTTCTTAAAGCCTCTACCACCTCCTCTATCACATTGACTTTAGGGGGACACTTAAGATCCAAACTGTAACATCCCTCATAAACACCTGCACTTCTTCCTGGGCAGTAGTTGCATCTCTCAACCCCAGATAACTGTTCCCTTCAACCTTCTGCCCAGAGTCTAGGACCTGTCCCTGTTTCTGGCTTGGTTTGTGCCAGCTACAGCCCAAGAAAAGAAGTTACAGGAGTGGGTTCAGCTGGCTGCCATATTGCACACTATTTACAGAGTTAAATGGAAGCCACCAAGAAATTTAGAATATTAATAACAAATGAAGGCATTTCATTTGGTTTTTCCTGAAGCTTCATAGATGCTGCCAGGCATTTCCTGATAGACATTTGTTTTCTTTGAGATGAGGAGGAGTGGCTGTGAAATGAATGCGCCCAAGCACATACTGAATAGCCATAAGCACAGGACGCATTTTCAAACAAAACTCTTTTTGATGCCGAGAACTTTGGAGCCCATTCTCAATTGGAGTCTTTCCCTAAGACAGCCGCTGTTCCACCTCTGAGATGTTTCCTTATTGCTCATAAACTTCCCTGGATAGCAGCAACTGCAGGATGGATCTGCTTCCGTAAACAGTGGTGTGTTGAGGAACTCCAAACGCTTTAAAAATATTGACAAGGGAAAAAAAAGTGGCCCATCATTATGATGTCAATGCTGAGATTTGAAAGAGGCTGTGAGTTCCTGCTGGGGTTCTTTCCAGAAGACGGAGGCCACATCTCAGGATCTGGAAGTTTAATCAGCTTTCTGTTGCTGTGACCAAAACACCTGACAAGAACAACAGAGGAGGGGTTGGGGATTTAGTTCAGTGGCAGAGCGCTTGCCTAGCATGCTCAAGGCCCCAAGTTCGGTCCTCAGCCCTGAAAAAAAAACAACAAAAAACAGAGGAGAACAGCTTCTTTTGGCTCACAATTTCAGAGGATTTGGTCCATGGTCAGCCAAATCCATTGCTCTGGGCCTGAGGTGAGGCACAGCATCATGGTTGGAGAGTGTAGCAGAGGAAGGCTACTCAACTCAAGGCAGCAAAGAAGCAGAGGGAGGGAGGGAAAGGCCAGATACAAGATGTAGTGCCTGAAAGCATGCTTCCAGTGACCTGCTTCCTCCAACATGCCCCTTCTGTCTACAGGTCCCATCCGGTAGTCCATTCAATCCTTCAAATTCATTAATCCACTAATGAAGTCTGCCCTTATGATCCAATCATTTTCTGAAAGTGAGCAAAACAAAGCATTTTTGGGAGGGTCTGTGGCTATCAGGACCTCTGTGATTCAGTGTCCTGGAGACAAGCCCAAGAGATCAGTTTCAGAACACTCCTGGGCCTAATTTCCTCTGCATTTTTTCAGAACTTGGATTAAAAAGTTCGTGGTGAAGGGCCTTGGCTGGCAGATACTGGCCCAGTGAGGGGTAGTATCTGCTGGAGGGTTTGGCAGGCTCCTAGAGAGCACTCACTGGCCAAGGTTTTCTGGAGTGGGATTGCTAGAACATATGGTGGTTCTGGTTTTAGTTTTTGAGGAAACTCCACATTGTTTTTTATACTGGTTATACTAACTTACATTCCCCCCAAAAGGAAGCAAGTATTCCCTTTTCTCCACATCCTTGCCAACATTTGTTCTCTTTTGTCTTTTGATAATTCCGGGGCTCATTCTTTGCAACTGTCCCTGTCCTAGTATCTTCCATTCCTGATCTCACAACACCTGGGTCATGATTTACTTATGAATCCTCCAGAAGCACCAGGTGAGGGTCCACAATGAATAATCACTATGACCTGTACAATCAGCTGCTCCCTGTGCACCTCCTAGGAGGAGTTACCAACACAGACATCTGCCACGCAGGACTGATTCCTGGCCGTGCTTGTGGCGATGGTGATTGCGAACTCTGATGAACAGAGCTACCGCCAGCCTTTTGTCTGTCTCCTGCTCTTTTTACCATGAATATACTCTGAAGCATTCTCCAATAGCAATTGCTGATTCCACTAGACAAAAGGTAGGATATAAAACACTGTGCAAAGTAGAACCACATCATATATAAACATTTTTCTAAAGAGAAAAATCTATGTGATTATGTTTATATATAGACGTGCCTAGAAAAAAAAGAGACATGAACTCAAGCCCTTGTTAGCATTAGGAAATGAAATACCAGATGACTTATTTACTTGTTTTTGTTTGTTTTTTAAGTTTTCCAAACTGTTCAGGTTCAACTTTTGTCAGGAAAAACGCACAGCAGTACTTCCACGAGACAAAGAACTTGGCAAAGGCAAGCTGGCACAGCGTGGCCTGCCCCACCCCGGAACGGCCACCAGCTGTCATGGCCCTGCCCTTGGGGAGAGGTCGCTGGGGCCCACCTGACCACAACGTGCACCCACACAAAGACAGAATTGCCCCCATAGTCAGCTCCACGTCAGTGCAAAGATGCGGTGCAGAAATGAATGTGCCACCCTAGGACGGTCCAAAAATGGTGGCTCCAAGAGAGCAGGTAGCAGAGGAGCAGGAAACAGACCCAGCAGTGCCAGGAGTGACTCCTGCAGCCACACCTGCTGTCCCCACCTCTCCACCCCCCACCCCACCCAGAATTCACATTGAAACCTGATCCCCTGATGGGAGGTGTTAGGAGGTGGAGCCTTCAGGAAGTGATGAAGTTGGAGGGTGGGCCTCATGATTTTATGATCCCCAGGAATGGAATTTGTGCCTTTAGAAGATGACACCAGAGGACTGCTGAATTCTGTCTTCTCCATGTGAAGATACAAGGAGTAGGCAGCCCTCTGCAAATCCGGAGGCACACCCTTACCAGACATTGGGTCTGCTGGTGTCCTGATCTTGGACTTACCTGCCTCCAAAACTGTGAGAAATAAATGGTAAAATCACCCAAAGTATGGTCATTTGTCTCAACAGACCAAGAACATGAAATCACATGGGGAAGGTTAACCCCAAGGTCATGATGGCGTGGCTCAAAAGGGTCCAAGGGGGGGTTCAACTGTATCTGCAACATTACCTTTATTTAGGATTTATTAGAACAAGTGACAGGAGCAGGGGGTTTATTGCTTCCTTTCTCTGTATGTGTTCTAGGTGGGAAACGTTTGAGTTCCATGGTCCAAGAATGGGGCTCCTGTGTGTCACCTGGGCTTATCCACTGCAATGTGCAGATGTGTGCACAGATGGCAGTGACCAGGTTGCTCCCGGCACTGGGCAGCGCTTTGCTCCAAAGTTGGGATGCTGCCAGGGAGTGTGGCACCTGGATCACAGCACTAGTTTGGACACAAGCCACCCAACAATATGAAATAAAAATACAACTTCTCTGGCTCCAACTAGAGAGGAGAAGGGGCTGTGCTCTTTCCTGGGAAGCCTCTGAAACAAGAGCAGGTTCCATTGATCTGAGACTAAACAAGGACAATGCCCTGGCAGCTGCAGGTGCCCATACACGAGGGGGCGGGTGGTTGCTGTTCTTCTCCCCAGCTGGCCCTGTGCCTTGAGCAAGTGCCGGAAGCTGTTTGTTTTTCCTTCCTGTGAACAATAGGGTAAAGAATGCATGCTCTGTCTACATTTGGTGATGGTTGTAAAACTGAGAAAACCAGTGAAAACGCTTACAAAGTCACAGCGAAAAACGTTCATGAAGAGTTTAGTCCTGGTGTTCAAAGACTTGGAAAGAAATTATTCTAGTTTTTAAATTTGGGAATTCTAGTCAAAGTAATTCTTACCAAAAAAAAAAAAAAAAAAAAAAAAGCCTTACAAAAGCAAATAATATCCATGAGACCTAATGATAAAATATTTCTCCATCCTCTCCCACCCTGGCTACCCGATCCCCATACCAATTCCACCACCCCAGGTTAAAGCCTTTTTTTACCTTTCTGGTTTTCATTGGCCATTTTCTTAATAAGCATCAATAAAACACTTGCCCTCCTGCTTTATGCTTTATGAGCATTCGATAAAATATACTGGCTTTCTGATATGCAAGATGAATACTGTAATTAGCTCCCTCTCCTCCCTGCCCCTCCCATATTCTGTGCCCTATGTTCATGGGGAGTGTTTCTTCCAGAAGCTACTAATGCTCTCTCTCTCTCATGTCTGCCACTCCACTTTTTCTCTCTGTCCCAACTCCCCTTCCTACTCACCCTTCTTGGCCCCCAGGCCAGCATGAACAACACATTAAGACCCTCTTACAAAATATTAATAAACAAAAGAGCAAATCCATTGAATGAATCAGTTTTTCACTTCATCCATAGCTGAGAATGATACCACATTTTAGTTGAATAGTTCCTATGTTGTTGAAACCCAATTTTGTTAAAACACGTTGTTTCTTTGTAGCTTTTAGTTGCCGTCCTTAATTCCTGCTAGCAGAATAATTAATATGCCTTGGCATAGCCTCAGTTTTACAACCTTTTTGTTCCCATGCCTCCTCTTCCCCAATCTGGCTCCTCCTTCCTGGGCTTGCACATGGCGCCTGGGACTTGCTGGTGTATCAGTGCGTAGTCTGAACCCTGTGTCTTTCTCTTGCTTGATTTTTGTCCTCACTCTCCTGCAATACATCCTCAAGTAATAGTCCCAGAAAGGATCTGTGGCAGATGGGTTTTTTTTTTATTTATTCTTTTTTTAATGCCTCCTGCACTCCCCCCACCCCAGTACTAGGGATTGAACTCAGGAGTGCTCTACCACTGAGCTAAATCTCAGTCCTTCTTATTTTTTTATTTGTCAGACATGGTCTTTCTAAGTTGTCAAGGCAGGCCTTGAACTTGTGATCCTCCAGGGTCTCAATCTCTGGAATGGCTGGGATTACAGGCATGCACCACACCACACCTGGCTGTTTTTTGAATCCTTGAAGGTTTGAACATCTTGTTATTCCATAGACTGATAATTTATCATCATGTAGAAAAGTAAACTCAAAATTACTTCCCTATTATTTTATGTCCCTTGCTACAGGTGGGAAGTTTGATGCACTGGGATTCTCAAACTTTGCAGCAAACATTTTACTTTTACTCTTTTTGAAATCTGCCAGCTGATCTTGTTCACTGCTGCTCTGCTGTGTCTTACAGACCTTTCTGAGAGTGGAACATTGTTCCTTCATCCTGAAGTCCATGGACCGCTCCATCTGAAACGTTTCTTCCTAACATTTTGTTGCTGGTTTTCTTCCCTCTGTGTTCTTTCCTTTATGGGATTCATGTTAGTTGAAACTGGACTTGCTGAATTGATCTTCCTGTCTCTTATCTCTTCATTCAGGATTAGCCTGTGTTTACCGTACCCCCTTTCTCCTGATCTGCACCTCAAGCTGAAACAGGCCTCTTGACTCAAATTTCACTCCTTCTCTGAAGCCCGGACCACACATCAGGCCCAGATCCTGCTTTTCCTGGCATCTCTGTCCCCAGGACGTGCCCGTGGCCCCCTCAGCACAGCACCTTGTCCTGGTCCTTACTGGGCTGCTGATATAGGAAAGGACTTATCATTCTCAGTGGTGTGGGCTGGCGGGGGGTCTGGGGGGAGCACAAAGGGGAAGCTCTGGGGGGCACTGGGGGACCCAGAGGGACTGTGTGGAAAGTTGGGGGGTTTGTGGAGTGAGGTTTTAAATGATGGGCAGATGGGCTTGGGGTGGGGCTTTGGGGGACTGTGTGGGACTGTGGGGAGCTGTGGTTGGTTATGGGGGGTTGTGGGGAAAATGTGGGTGAGGCCACATGTATCAGTCTTTGTGGGGTACGGGGTGGTGCTGTGGGGCACTGCCCTATCTGGACCATCAGGGGCTTCCAGGGATAGGGAGAACAAGGGGGTGGGGAGAAGGGTGGGGAGAAGGGATGGAGTTAGAGAAGAAGGAACAGACCAGGGGGCCCTTCCACAGATTCCCAAGGCTCTCATAAATTCCTGGAATTCATGAACTGCTTGCCTTGAGGGGCTTTTCCTTGGAAAAGGCTCCCGATTCCTGTCTGGCCTGATCGTTCAGACAGCACTGGTGATAGCAGAGACCTGGTGAGGAGGGGTCCTGACATGTACCAGTCCCTGCAATGCAGAACGGCCACATTGTCTAAGGTCCACGGATTCTGCTTTCCTTCACAGCCCACTGACCTCTGGGGGAGATGACAGTGCCTCCTGCCATGTCCGGTCTCTACTCTCCTAGTTCATCGGCCAGCTCCCTGAAGGCAGCCTGGCCCCACCCCACGGGGTGACCTGTGACTGCCGACATTCCTGTCCCCTGGAGGGTTCTGCCTGATGCCTTCCCCATGCTGCCATTCCAGCGTCCGGAGGTGCAGGGCCTCCGACATGGCCTTTATGCGGAGGATGCAGGTGGCTGTAGGTCTCAGAGTTGTGCCTAGGCTTACGGACTTCTTGCTTCTGCCGTGGCTGTGACCGCCAGAGTTTGTTTCAGACCGACCAAAATTCTTTCTGCTCCGGGTCCTGAGACCTCCCCTGCTCACACACACGCACACGCGCGCACACACACTTCCATGAAAGAAAAATGATGCTCTGGTTTCAGGTAATCATGATCACTTGCATCTGACTTTTTTTTTTTAAGAGAAAATCAATTTCATTTAGTTTTTCATGTGACTTTTGTTGTTCTGACATTTTGTTGTGTGTGTGGTGCTGGGGTTTGAACTTGCATCCTCATGCATGCCAGGCAAGTGCCGTAACCACCGAGCCACCGCTCCAGCCCCACTTGCATCTGTCTTTGCACATTGTAATTTTAAGGTGCTGACAATGACCCTCAGAAATAGTGGAGGAGACTCTACTCCTCTCATTTCTGAGGGGGACTGAGTCTTAGCACCTCACCTGAATGTGGAGGGCGACTGGGCTTGGAGCCAACCCCTGGGCCCTATCTCACCCTGACCATCATCATCTGTCCCAACCTTGTTCCTGTCCCTACCAGTGTCCTTATAATTGGATGTGCCAGGTTCCTCTGGTCCTGACCCTGGCTGCCACTCATGTAGACATTTGAACGTGAAGAAGCCTGCCGGTGCTCAGGGTCACTGCCTCTTTCTGCCCCCTAAGGATGTCTGGGGGGCCACTGCTGCTGTTTCTTTCCTTGGGCTCTTCTTTTCCTCCCTGTTCTGGGGATACACTTTCGGGAAGATCCCTGGACATATCTTGAGGAGGACCCACAAGGGTCACAAAGCATAGTGACTTGAGTAAGTGACATTTTGGAAATTCAGTGGAGTTTGCTCAAGTTATTTTAATAGTGGGGGCTTTTGCTCAGGCCCAGACATGGGTCAGGTGACCCATTCATTTCCTCGCATTCCATTCCCCCAACACACACACAACCTGGATGATTCTAGAAGGTGTTTGTTGTTGTTTTGTTGTTTTGTTTTCCCCCACAGATGTGGCCTGTTGCTAACACCTCTAGATTCATGCTCAGACTCCAGCAAGGATCTGCTGGAGGTAGATGAAAATTCTGTGGGTTCCACCATTGAAGTGATTCTACCAGACGACTCACCACCACTTCCTTGGCTGCCAGCCTGGCCCCAGCTTCTAACATCTCTTTCCTGGACTAAGACACCTGCTACCACCTGTTCCCAGTCAAATCTCCTGGGATAGACTTTCACTCCAGAAGCGGGCCAGGAAAATGGGTCCTCTTCTAACGAGAACCCACAGCAGGTCTCCGTTCTTATTTTCTAAGGCTGGACCCTAGCGGATCTAGGCACCTGACTGTCCTCCAGAATCCTCCCCCATCCCTACCTTTCTGTCAGCCCCACCCTACTGGACCCCACAGCCCTCCTGCAGCTTCCTGTCTACTGTAAGAGGCTGCTGCTGCTGGGGCCTTGGCAGGCACTATCTGATCCAGAAATGGAGGTCTGCAGCTCACTTCATGCAGGCCTCCACTCAAACACCTCTCAGGCCTTCCCCAGTCCCTGCCGAGGAGCACCCGTCTTGACCCCCAAGGATGTGTTGGCAAGTAGATGAGCGATTGACTGGGCAAGCCCCTCCCACATCCCGTGTTCCCCCAGTCCTCTCACTAGCCCACTTACCCTTCCACCACCCATCCGGGCCCAACCCATTGTGCTTTGCAGTGACAGCTGCAGCTGCTTCTGCTCCCTAGGATCAAAGAAGCAGCTCCATGTGCAGCAGCCAGCAGCACTTTCTCAGCCAGACCTTGACGGTCTCAGTCTTGAAGGTGAGGGCGGTGATAAGAAGAGTGCCCACTGAAATCTTGTGTACCATGTGATGTCCCAGACACCATTCTAAATGCTGGACCTGTTTCGAGTCACTTCATTCCCAAAGTGACCTGGTTTACAGATGAGGCAACAGAGGTATATGTGGAAATCAAGTCATGGGACTGGAGGGCCAGCACCCAGACTCTGCGTGCCTACGTGTGGAAAGGAATTGGGCACCATGTACCAAAACTTCACTGCATCTGCCCTTGAACCCATCTGCCCTTGAACCCAGGAGCCTCTCCCAGAGAATCACCTTGAATGAGTTCTGGGTGGCACATCTTGTGATGCCTAATATCCCCATTTTGAAGTACTATGCATCCATCAAAAAGGATGTGAGGGGGCTGGAGGTGTGGCTTGCTGGTAAAGCATGTGTTTAGTGTACATCAGGCCTTCAATCCCCAGCATCACTAACTCAATAAAAGGCGAGAGGCTGAAACAGTGTGGGGATACTTTGTAACAGGGGGAAAAATGAGAAAGTTCCAAAGGGTATATTGAAGATACCACTACTCGTGTAAGAAAGTAGGAGACATTTTTTAAAAGTTATACATGTATTTATCTAAGTATCTATATTTTTTTTGGTTTTTGTTTTGTTTTGTTTTGTTTTTTCAAAAGGAAGCCCTTTGGATATAGGCAGCAGGGATAGGGGTAGAAGCAAGATTTCAGGGTGCATTTTTCCTGCAACTTTATTGAGATATAACTCATACATTATACAGTTCACCCATTTAATGTATATACTTCATTTAAAATGGATTTTAAAACATTCACAAACATGCCCAACCATCACCACAGTTGATTTTAGAACATCCTTCAAAAGGAAGCCCTGCACACTTCAGCTGCTCAGCCCTAAGCAGTCACTAACTTACTTTTTGTTCCTGTGGATCTGAATATTTCATATAAATGAAATCATATTATGTGGCCTTCTGTATCTGGCTTGAATGCAGTTGTCATGGTCTGCATATATGATGTTCGCCAAAAGCTCATGCAGGAAACAATGCAGGAACGTCCGGAGTTGAAATGATGAGGTAATGAAAGTTGTGCTGTGATCGGTGGATGAGCCCCTGATCTGGATTAATGGCGTGGTGGGTGTGGGCAGGCAGGGTGTGGCCGGAGGAAGTAGTCACAGGGGCATGCCTTTGGGTTTATGTTTTGTCTCGTGATGGCAATTCTCTTCCTGCTTCCTGTTGCCCTGTGCCGAGCTGTCTTCCTCCCCGA
>PVKS010006864.1:63987-76210 GCA_004027875.1 Aplodontia rufa | reverse complement strand
TTTTTTTTTTTTTTTAAATTTTTAAAGAGAGAGGGACAGTGAGAGAGAGACAGAAACAATTTTTTATTTAGTTTCTCAGGTAGCTTTCGTTGCTCAGACACTCAGTTGTGTATGTGGTGTTGGGGTTTGAACTCGTGTACTCGCAACATGCCAGGCAAGCGCTGTAACTGCTGAGCCACCGCTCCAGCCCCAAATCCCACCAATCTTAGAGGCTGCACAGGAGGATTGCAAGTTTGAGGCCAACCTCAGTAATTTAGCAAGGATCTAACCAATTTAGAGAGACTATCTCAAAATTAAAAAAAAAAAACTGGGAATGAAATTATGTGATAAAGCACCCCTGGGTTCTATTCCCAGTGGCAGAAAAAGAAAAAGGAGGTGTCACTAAACCATCAGAAGATTTTTGTTTTAGCTCAAGCTTTGTAACCTTAAATCACTTTTCCTCTCTGGAATGTTATTAAAATGAATGTATTTGCCAGGTGCAGTGGTATATGCCTATAATCCATCAGCTTTGGAGACTGAGGCATGAGAATCATAAGTTCAAAGCCAGTCTCAGCAATTTAGGGAGGGGTTGGGGATTTTGCTCAGTGGCAGAGCACTTGCCTCGCATGCACAAGGTCCTGAGTTCAATCCTCAGCCCTGGAAAAAACAAAAACAAAAAAAGCAATTTAGGGAGACCCTAAGCAACTTAGAGAGACCCATCTCAAAATAAAAAATTAAAAATGGGCTGGGATGTGGCTCAGTGGTTAAGTGTCACTGGGCTCATTCCTTGATACAATAGATCAATCAATAAAAATAAAATGAATGTATTTGAACTCTTTAAACCTCTTTCAGGCCTGTAATTCTTAGGGACTTCCTCTGTAACTCACTTTCGGCATCTCGGGCTTAATGGTAGACTGGCAATTTGGGTCAACAGCAAAGGAGTTTTCCAGCCAGTGCGTCAAGGTAATCGTGACTTGAAGGACAGATTGAGAATCATTATATTATCAGAATGGCCATTGTAGCTCCTTTGTAGGTACATGGTAGTTCCAAAGGTATTGTACTGGATTCCTTATTTCTTCTATAGACTCAAAAAGGAGTATTAAAACTACAAGATCAACTGGATGATATCAGAGAAGCAGAGAATAGCATAGTGGTTGCTAGAGTTTGGGAAAGTTAGGATGGTTAGTGGGTGCAGGGGTGTCCTTGAATAGGAAAAATAACTTCTGATGTTCTCTAGTACAGTGGGGATAACTATGGTTGACACCCATTAATTGAAATTTTAATATAGTAAAGGAGGTTTTTGAATATTTCCAACACAATGAAAGATCTGTCTGAGGTGATAGATATGCCAATTACTTAATCTGATCATTACACATTGTATATATATATTGAAATGCCACACAAGACCCCATAAATATATACAGTTACTATGTATCAATAAAAATATGCATAGGTCCTGGAGCTAAAGGTCAGTGGTAGAGCATGTGCTTAGCATGCTGGAGACCTTGGGTTTATTTTATTGGCACTGGGGACTGAACCCAAGGTTGCTTTATCCAAGAGCTGCTTTCCTAGTTCTTTTTATTTTTTTAAAATTTGAGACAGGGGCAGGGGGACGTTAGAGTGGTGGCTCAGCGGTTATAGTGCTTGCCTGGCATGTGTAAGGATGCGGGTTCGAACCCCAGGACCATATACACAACAAAATGTTGGAGCAATGAAGACCCATGAAAAACTGAATAAAACTGATTCTCTCTTTCTCTCTCACTGTCCCTCTGTCTTAAAAAAAAATTAAATTTGGAGACAGGGTCTCACTGAGCTACCCAGACTGGCTTCAGACTTGGAATCTTCCTGTCTCAGACTCCCAAGTTGCTGGAATCACAGGTGTGCATCACCACACCTGGTTGAGGCCTTGGGTTTAAAACTTGTGAAAAAAAGACCAACTGAAGGCTTCTTGATTTGCATGTTGGTGATAGGTGACAAAATGCTAGAGGAGCTTTTAGAATTATATAAAGTAGGATCACAGCTTGAAAATGGTTATGAACTGTTGCCTTGCCTGTAATTATACAATGAAATGAATTACTGGAGGGATTTTAAAAATCATCCAGTGTAGTCATTTTGACTGAGTAGTCTGAGTCACTGGTTTACTAGTGGGTAAAACAGGACAGGATCCCTTGTCTCCTGATTCGCAGTTTAATGTTCCCACGATTATACTTCCCACCACACCATTTTTTTTTTTTTTAACCCCATAGATTTGGAACGCCAGTTGGAAGAGCAAAAGAAGCAAGCCCAGGATCATAGGCTGAAATCCCAGACAGTTCAAAATGTGGTACTGATGCCTGTGAGCACTCCTAAGCCACCAAAAAGGCCCCGGCTCCAACGACCAGCCTCCACCACTGTCCTAAGCCCTTCTCCTCCAGTCCAACAACCTCAGTTCACAGTCATCTCACCCATCACCATCACCCCAGTGGGTCAGTCATTTTCTATGGGCAATATTCCAGTGGCCACCCTCAGCCAGGGCTCCAGCCCTGTGACTGTCCACACACTGCCTTCTGGCCCTCAACTCTTCCGCTATGCCACAGTGGTCTCCTCTGCCAAGAGCAGCTCACCAGAAACAGTGACCATCCACCCTTCCTCTAGCTTGGCACTCCTAAGCTCTACCACCATGCAAGATGGGAGTACCCTGGGCAACATGACCACCATGGTGAGCCCTGTGGAGCTGGTAGCCATGGAATCCGGCCTGACATCAGCACTCCAGGCTGTCGAAAGCACCGCAGAGGATGGGCAGACCATCATTGAAATTGACCCAGCTCCAGACCCTGAGGCTGAAGACAATGAGGGCAAAGCAGTCATCTTGGAGACAGAGCTGAGGACTGAGGAGAAAGTGGTGGCTGAGATGGAAGAGCATCAGCACCAAGTCCACAATGTGGAGATTGTGGTCTTAGAGGATTGACTGGGGATCTCGGGGCCAGGAGATATGTTTTGGTTTGGAATTTTAATTATTTGTTTATTTTTATCATTGTCCCACTCATTTCCACATAGGATCCTTTCTTTTTTTTTTTTTTTTAAGAACAAAATCTTATTGTTGTAACTGAAAATGTTGGGTTCCTCCCACTCCCTCATTGAAAAATGGACAAAACAAACTGCCCTTCCATGAGTTGAGAGTAGGTCATTCAATGTCTTGATCATCTTACCCTATGAAAGTTATTTCTTTTAGGGGAGGCCTCAAAATAACCAGAAACCCTTTCCAGACTAGTCTGTCTGTGTACACATGTGGTTTTATTCTTGTAAGGATGCATTGATCAGACTCTAGAACACAGATCAGACACTGGAAGGCAACCCATTCACATGGGTTGTATCTGGAAAGGACCCTGAGAGAGCAGTGTAAAACTCTTCAACAAAAAGAAGTTGAACTCTGCTTGGAGGGGAAGGTAGCATGCCAGCAGCCACTTAAAAATGGGAAGTGCTTTGGCAAGGTTGGGCAAGGGAATTATCTTACCTACAAAGGTGCAACTGATATCCCTTGAGATCTCTGAGGGCTGCTACCAGCGGTGCCATTCTGAAAAGAGGCCAGTAACAAGTGGAAGGGTACATCTCCACAGAGTAAGTGGCAACAGTGGCCTGTGGCTTTGCAGAAATAGAAATCAAGAGATGCCGCAGCTGTGCTTTGGGGTTCAAGATGCTAGCTTCCTTGTCCCCCACTTTGTAGAAGCACTTACCCTCCTAACCTAGGATCAGTCCTTTCATTTGCAAACTGTGTGATGTGGTGTAAATGCTCTGGTCCTTTGTCTGGGGGTGGGGCTCCAAGGCCATCATTTTTATTGCATGACTCCAGGAACTGGGGAAGTTCCTTATTTAGACCAGCTGCCAATTTTGGTGGGGCCTTCCCCCCCCCCCTTGGCTTTGGAACCACAAGCGGCCACTCATTTGGTGCTTCCTCTTGTTCTCCCTGCCACCCCTCAACTCTTAATGGCATCTGTCTCCTGGATCCCACGCTCTTAAGCTTTTTGGCTAATTTGGAGAACAGTGACAGGTGCCTGCCTGCCTTCATCTCCTTTTAGATTCATTTATACCACAGATGTTTCTGTAAGATACTGAGCTCATAAAAAGCCTTAGGCTTGGCAGGGAAGACCGATAACACCCCCAGCCTTCCCTGAGGCATCAACTAGATGTCTCCTCTTGAGAGAGCTGGACTCCCTGGGAAAGAAACATTGTCTATAACATTACATTATAGGAAATGTACCAGGAATGTCAATAATAATGTCTTGAGGGTTATTTTTTTTCCCTAAATGTTGTTTGTATATTTAGAGCTGGGCCATTTTCTGTGCTGTGACTCCTTCTTTTTGACCCTCTTCAGTGTTTGGGAGAAGAGTGGACCCTGGTTTTTATTTCTTTGATTGCATTGTTTACTGCACCAGGAAAAATATAGGGAAACCACAGACAACTTAAAGGGAAAAAATAGGTCAAAAAAGAAAGCACATACCTTAGGAGTGGGAAGATTTTTATTTTTCAATTAAAAGCAAATCTTTGACCTGTAGTTTCTTTTTTTAATTTTTTTCCTAAAGAAGGCTCCTCTCTGAAGCTATGTTTTTCCCAAAAGATGTTGGAGACCCTATCAAGCAAATGAAAATTGCGTTCTGGCTATATATAGCCTGAGAATCCCTCTAATTGGGAGGGTCAATCTTGAAAGCTGTAAGAGATTTCTGAGCCCCATACAGTAATGAGTTTCAGTTTTATAATTGGGGTTTTAATTTTAAAAATATTTAATAGACAGCACTCAGTTTAGAAAAAAAATCTTTGGCCCTTTATATATCTTTAGTAAGGGAAGTGGCTTTTGTTTCCTGCTTTAGTTTTTCTCTTGGTATATAAACAAAAACAAAATTTCTGTCTAAAGACTGAAACTACTAATTGAATCTAGAAAGGCACATCTCATCCCTATGTGGTCCTTAGGGACACTTTTCTCTTTTCCATTGATGAGAGAGGACCAATTCAGGATAGCAGAGGATCCCTAAAGAATCCTGGTGAGCTAGCTCGGGTTCCTTTCTTTCTTCCATCAGAGCTGTTGGTAATGTGTTGAGGTAGTATAAGCATCATGCTTCCAAAGTCAAGAGATTGCCTCAAGGCATAGCCTGTTGACTCTAACTCTGGATATTCCAGCTGGTGAACTATATGAGCTTCGTTGTTCTCCTTGTCTTCCAATAGCCTGTCGTTCCTAGCTGCTATGGTACCCATTGCTGTGTGTGGGTTCATTCATGCCCTGGTCTAGGTGATTTCAGCTGGGTGAGATATTGACAAGCCACTGATGTGTGCATAAGCAATTGCAATGAATCGCTCCTCAGGCTGACTTGACAGGAGCCATCTATCTTTCTATTCATTCATTAAATAAACATTTATAAGTACCACATATGTGCCAGGCTTTGTGCTAGGCACCAGAAGTGCAGAAATGAAGACAGTGCCTGCACTCAGGGAGTTTCTACTCCAAACCTTCACTGGAATTAAGAACTATCTTCCAATATAATTGGTTTCTTTTGTAATCCTATGTGTTTTATTTTATGCATTGAAAAACATTCTGAGAATTGGTCCATAGATTTCAGGATTCTGCCAAAGACACAAAAAGGTGAGAAACCAGCTCCAGTGAGATTCTGAAACATTATCATATAAGGGTGAGTGCAGCTATAGGGCTATTGGTCTAGAGATAAGAGACCAAAGGGTTAAGCTCCTAACTCAGGGTGGGATTCAGAAAATAGGGAAGCACTTCTTGGAGAAGATGTGTACCTAAGCTGATTTAGGAGACTATTTTTGGCTAGTTTTACTATACTTCATTTTCAAGTAACTACACTTACTGATACAAAAGAAAAAAAAGTTTGAACTCTTGCTGCTTCTGCCTGAGAGGCAGGCAGAGTCAGTAATACAGGCAGCCTTCTGAGAGCACCGCACTGGGGAAAACTGAGTTGTGATGGGCTTCTCCAGGTTTCCATCAAAGGGGACCCAGGGCTGAATCCTTGCAGGACTGGAGTCTGGCTTGGGAAATGCCCAAACCTGCCAACCATGTGGTTTCCACAAAAGCCTCAAGTCAACTGTACACTTGTGTTGTCTTGGCCATGTCCCTATTTATTACATGCCTTATTCCTTTCCTCTTCCCAATTTTCATCCTTCCCACTCCCAAAGCAGTGATTCTTAAGTTAAAAATGGACCATAGACATTAATATCCAAGATTGGGAAAGGAGGGTCAGTGTCAATCCAGATGCCTTGGAAATTACTGGTCAGTTCAGGTTCCTCTGATATATCCATTAGTGGTGGCCATTTACCCCACATCATACATAAAAGACACTAAAGGTGAGACTATATGTTGGGGGGTACAGTTTAAAACCACAGCAATATTCAAACATGAAATGTGGAATTACGAGTCCACTGAGTTATAATTGGTCCAGGTTTTAAAATTTTCAAGGGCGGGGCATGGTGGCGCAACTCTACAATCTCAGCAGCCCTGGAGGTTGAGGCAGGAGTATCCCACGTTCAAAGCCAGCTTCAGCAACTTAGGCCATAACAAGCTTATTGAGACCTTGTCTCAAAATAAAAAATAAAAAGGGCTAGGGATGTGCCTCAGTGGGTAGGCACCCCTGGGTTCAATCCCTGGTACCAAATTAAAAAAAAAATTCTCAAGAGGTAGCAAGGACAAAAAAAAAAGATTGAATTCTGAAAATAGGCATGAGATTGTGATTCACCTTGGACAGTACTACTGAGGAAGTGATTCTCTGTCAGACAAAAAGAAACACCAGCTTTGCCACATATCAGGCAACTTCCCTAGTACAATTGATCACTTCTCTGGAAGTGAGGCAGATTCCTTACACCTGGTATAATCTCTCCTTGGGAAATTCTTTTTTGTAGTGCTGGGGTTTGAGCCAAAAGATTTGTACATGCTGGGCAAGTGCTCTTAACACTGAGCTCCACTTCAGCCCCTCCCTGGGAACTTCTTGGGTATTCTGTAATATGCTTTCATAAGCTCCGTGGTTATGAAGAGACCTCAAGGAATGAGTTCTGCTTCATTTAGAATGTGTCCCTTGAATTTCTGTTATTAGCTCCATTTAAGTCCTTTCCTGGTTTCCTTCCCAAAACTGGAACACCTTTCTTAACCCTGAGTTATGCAATTTGACTTACTTTATTTTCAAATCTCCCTACATACACTCCTTCAGTAGTCTATAGCTCTTGCTTTTGGGAACATTGGTCTGGTTCCCATGTTCTGTTATGTTAGTAACTGCCTTTCTGCCATGTCGTCACAGCAACTTTCAACTTTTTTTGTTGTTATTGTTTTTTTGAAGTACTGGGGATTGAAGCAGGGTTGTTTTTTTTTTTTTTTTCTTCTTCTTCTAAAGAGAGAGGGACAGTGAGAGAGAGAGAGAAACAACTTTATTGAGTTTTTCACATGGCCTTAGTTGCTCCAATACTTAGTTGTGTACGTGGTGCTGGGGTTTGAACTGGGTCTTCGCGCTTGCCAGGCAAGCGCCGAAACTGCTGAGCCACTGCTCGAGCCCCAGAAGCAGCAGTGTTTTACCACTGAGCTACATCCTCAGCCCTTCTTAGTTTAGACAGGATTTCACTGTTGCTTGAACTTGCAATCCTTCTGCCTCAGCCTCCTGAATTACTGCCATTAGAAGTGTATACCACTTTACCCTTCAATTTTCAACTTTTTTTGGTTTATTTTTGTCTCAGGGATTGAATCCAGGTGCACTCTACCACTGAGCCACACTTCCAGTCTATTTATTTATTTTGGTACCAGCGATTGAACCCAGGGGTGCTTAACCACTCATTGATCCACATCCCCAATCTGTTTGTTTTTTGTTTAAAGAGAGGGACAGTGAGAAAGAGAATTTTTTTTAGTTTTTCATGTGACTTTTGTTGCTCTGACAATTCATTGTCATTGCATAAGTGTTGCTGGGGTTTGAACCTGCATTCTAGCGCATACCAGGCAAGTACCTTAACCACTGAGCCACTGCTCCAGCCCCTATATTTTATATTTATGTTTAGATAGGGTCTCACTAAGTCGCTGAGGGTGGCTTTCAACTTGTGATCCTCCTGCCTCAACCTCCTGAGCAGCTGGAGGCATGTGCCACCTCTCTAAGGCATAGTTTTTCTTAAAACAAATCCAACAACAACAACTGTTTTCTTACAGTAGTTGGCTAGCATTTCCTTATAGTAAATCTTGTTTGGAACTGAGGCATGTATTATATGGAGCCTGGATTCTTCACAGACCCCACAAACTCCCTCTGATAAGTCCAGACTTTCTGACTTTGGTAGGTTCTTCTTCTCCTCCTCCTCCTCCTCCTCCTCCTCTTCCTCCTCCTCCTCCTCCTCCTTCTTCTTCTTTCTTCTTCTTCTTTTTTTAATAATCTCTTAGAATATTCTTTCCATAGATAACTACAAAACTTATTTCCTCATTTCCTTCAAACCTCTCTTCATATGTTACCTTATCAAGGAAGACTTTCCTAACCACCCACCCTATAAAAAATGGCAGTTCCCCAACTCTATGCTTCCTATTCTACCCTGCTTTTTGTCTTACTTATCATCTGACATATTTATTTTCTCACCTCTAGAATAGAAGCTATATGACCAAGAACCTTCTTGTCTAACTACTATGGATTCCACAACTGGAACAGTGCCAGACATGTAGTAGAAGCTTGATAAATGTTTGATTCATGAATGATTATAATAAGGACTAGAGATGTGTTTTAGTGGTAGAGTGCTTGCCTGGCATTCATCAGGCCCTGGGTTCTGATCCCCAGCATTATTCTTTGAAGGGTATCTATGTACCAATAATTGTTCTAAGCACTTTTCACATACTTTAGTGAGCTTTTTCTCTGCTGTGACCAAAAGACCTGACAATCACAACACAGAGGAGGAAAAGTTTATTCATGGCTCACATTTTCAAAGGATTCAGTCCACAGCCAGCCAACTCCATTGCCATGGGCCTGAGATGAGGCAGAACATCTTGGTGGAAAGGTGTGACAAAGGAAAGCAGCTCAGGATATGACAATCAGGAAGAGAAATAGAGTTCTCACTTACCAGGGATAAAATAAACATCCCAAAGGCAGGCCCCCAGTGACCTACCATGCCTGGCCATGCCCTTCCCACCTACAGTTACCGTCTAGTTAATTGATTCAAATGATCAATGCCCTGATTAGGTTAAGGCCTTTATAACCCAATCATTTCATCTCTAAACTTTTTTTGAATTTTTCTCACTCTTGAGCTTTTGAGGGACACCTCATATTAAAACCATAACACACCACATTGTTAATCTGTTAATTTCTTTTTTTCTTTTTCTTTCTTTCTTTTTTTTTTTTTTTTTTTTTTTTTTTTTTTTTTTTTTTTTTTTTTTTTTTTTTTTTTTTTTTTGTAGCCATGCTGGGGACCTGGGGATGGAGCCCAGAACTTCACACATGCTGGGCAAGCGTTCTGCCACTGATCTATACTCCAAGCCCCAACATATATGTTTATTGTTGTTTTTAAAATTTTCTATCTCAACATATGTTTGATCCTCATGGCAATCCTATGTGATACCTAGCATTATTGATCCCATTTTAAAAGGAAGAGACAGAGGCTGGAGCGGTGGCTCAGTGGTATTGCACTTGCCTGGCATGTGAGAGGGCCCAGGTTCAAACCCCAGCACAACATATACAACTAAATGTCAGAGCAACGAAAACCAATGAAAAACTAAAGTTGATTCTCTCTCTCTCTCTCTCACTATCCCTCTCTCTCTCTTTAAAAAACAAAAATGAAGAAACAAATATTCACTTTAAACAACAGATGTTTTGTTTTTATTTTTTGGTGATGCTGGGGATTGAATTTAGGGCCTCCCCATATATGCCAAGCTACACCTCCAGCTCCATTATAATTTTCTAATAATGGTATTCTATTGGAGAACATATTTAGTCACTCCTTAAATTGTTGTATTTGCATTCACATTTTCTATATATTAAGGTATAGTCCATCTGTATAGTCATAATTTTCAGTTGTGGGGCTATATTTGGATTAGGATGCAATTTAGTAGGGATTTGAGAGATTTAGGGCAGTGTAGCTACTCACATTTCATTATGTGTGACAAGCAGCAAGTCTCATTCATCTTTTCTCAAGTACTGGAGAGAGAGAAAATACACATATCTGATGAAGGATTTTAGAACCCAGAGTATTTGTCTGTCACGGGAAATACTGATTTATTACATCCTTAATGGCCCTCTTTGAGATGATACTGATGCTAGCGTCACTAGTTAGAATGCTTTTATTTCATTGCCAACCTCCTATCATGCAGAGTCTGATCTGACCTGATGTGCCAGTTGTTATATATGGAACTTCCTCCCTAGAATATTGATAGTATTATAAAACCTTTGTCAGCTGAGAAAAAAGTAAATATTGTTTTGCTCCAGGAACAACATAGAACTACTATGCTTCAGCTGGTTGCAGTGGTACATGCCTGTAATCTCAGCATCTCTGGAGGCTGAGGCAGGAAGATCACAAATTCAAAGCCGGCCTCAGTAACTTTGCAAGGCCCTAAGCAACTTAGGGAGACCCTGTCTCAACATAAAAATAAAAACTGCTGGGGAGAGGCTGGAGCGGTGGCTCAGCAATTACAGCGCTTGCCTGGTATGCATGAGGACGGTAGTTCAAACCCCACCACAAGCACAACAGAGTGTCAGAGCAACAAAAGTCACGTGAAAAACTAAATAAAATTGATCATCTCCTCTCTCTCTCTCTCTCTCTTTAAAAAAAAAAAAAAACTGCTGGGGATATTGCTCAGTGGTTTAGTGCCCTTAGTACCAAAAAAGAAAAGAAAAAAAAAAAGAACTACTATACTTCAGAGATGCTAAATTAACACTTGTATTGCCTGACACATTCTGATTAGCCTGTCTGATAATTTGGACACTTCCTCTCTATTCTCTATTCTTACCCTTTTCAAAAGACTTCTCTCTATTCTTTATTCTCACCACCCAAAAGATTTCCAAAAGAAATATTGTTGTAGGGCTGGGAGCGGTGGCTCAGGGGTTTCGGCGCTTGCCTGGCAAGCACGAAGACCCGGGTTCAAACCCCAGCACCACGTACACAACTGAGTGTTGGAGCAACTAAGGCCGTGTGAAAAACTAGAGTTGTTTCTCTCTCTGTCTCTCTCACTGTCCCTCTCTCTAAAAAAAAAAAAGAAAAGAAAAAAGAAAAAGAAATGTTGTAAACAGTTCAAATATACTAGATAAGTTCCCATAAGGAAATATGACAATATTAGGGTGAACAAAAAACTGAGCACCTTCTTCTGGGCATGATGATGCATGCCTGTAATTCCAGCAACTTGAGAGGCTGAGGCAAGAGGATCACAAGTTTGAGGCCAGGCAGGGCAACTTAGCATGACCCTGTCTCAAAATAAAATATAAAGAAAGGAGTGGGTGCTGGGGATGTAGAGCGTGCATGAGTTCAATCCCTAGCAAGACACATATACACACAAAGAGAAGAAGAGCACCTTCTTATCTTCTTTCTGCCTGAGGGAAGAAATGAGCTTCATCCATCAGGATATTGACAGTAGAAGTTGGGTAGGGAAGATGGCAAAGGCCCTCTAGGCAAAAAGAGTTGCCTATGGAGGGGCTGGGGGTGCATCTCTGAGGCAGAGCCCCTGTCTTCCATGTGTGGGGCTCTGAGTTCCATCTCTAGCATCAAAATAAGTAAGAAAAGAAAGAAAGGGGCTGGAGCAGTGGGTCAGCAATTATGGTGCTTGCCTGTCATTCGCAAAGACTTGTGTTAGAACCCTAGCACCACACACACAAGGAAATGTCAGCAACAAAAGCCACATGAAAAACCAAATAAAGTGGATTCTCTCTCTCTCTCTCTCTCTCTCACTGTCCTTCTTTCTCTTAAAAGAAAGAAAGGCCTAGAGCAGTGGCTCAGTGGTATCGCACTTGCCTGGCATGCATGAGGAGCTGGGTTTGAACCCCAGTTCCACATATACAACTAAGTGTTGAGCAATTAAAACCAGATGAAAAACTAAATAAAACGGATTCTTTCTCTCTCTCTCACTTTCCTCCCTCTTTCTCTTAAAAAACAAAAAAAAAGGAAAGAAAAAAGAGCCAGCCAGAGGGGTGCAGTGGCTCATGCCTGTAATCCAACAGAGCGCGAGAATGAAGCAGAAGGATTATAAGGTCAAAGCAAGCCAGCAATTTAGTGAGGCCCTGAGCAACTTAGTGAGACCCTGTCTCAAAATAAAAAATGAAAAAAAAAA